>JARKIF010000028.1:600000-762691 GCA_029378245.1 Roridomyces roridus | reverse complement strand
GTGTTCCCGCTGGTTCCGGGAACCACGCGGTTTGTTCTATCTGGTTTCAATTCATCAGCGGGAGAGATTCCCGGTGACGATGTCAACTGCATTCGGCACTAAGGCGGCTCGGAACGGCACCTCCGGGAAACCTAGCTACCAACCCGGGTTTTTATTACACTCCCGCGATAGGCTTTGATAATGGCTCTGCCCGGAGGATGGCATTTCACATCCCGCCATGTCCACACTATCTAGTGGCTGTACGGTGCTCGTTTCTTTCAATTCCGTTCAAATTCAGAGTGATCGACCGATCATCTATGATCATTGATCAGCGGACTCCCGGGAGGAGCCTCGATCATTTCCAATTCCAAATCATGGTTCCCCGGATAGTGAAGACTGCCCGTGGAATTGGTATAGAGGTTGACCCGAGAGTCAGTTTCATGGCAGCCAGCGAAAAGGCTTGATGGTTTCTCTTAGTCACCCTTGGTGCAATAGTACGCGGCTGTCAGCCGTTTCCTAGAGCCCGGCAGGTATGTACATTCCCGCCAGCTTGCGACCATTTAGGGTTTAATATACCGTCCCGAGGAGAACGTATACCCTCTGTAGCCTCATAGCTCGGAGACGTAATAAGTCTTTGATAAAAGAGCGAAAATTGGTGTATTTCACGCGTAGCCGCATGCACGCCTTATCATCTCCCCCTTTCTGAGATTCTGACTGTCCTCAGTCAGCTCAGTGGGTGCATATTCCTTCAATGTGCTTCACTTTTAGCACTGCACAGAGATCTGCCACAAGGCCCGGCAGATCTGTGGCACTTCCAATCGCTGTCCGATTCAACATCATCAAGGTACCCTTGGTTTCTATTTCTCTTTGGCACCCGCCGCAAGACCTAGAGCCGCGGGAATTGTTTAAGTCTTCCCGGCCATCAAGACCAGCATGTCTTTCTTCCGTTCCTGATCATTCATTTCCTTGCCGGCTCTGGAAGGAGCCAGTCTTTTCATTCAGAGTTGTTTGTGACATAGTATGACATCCGTAGTTTCTTTTATTCCATTATTCAACTACCGGGACTGTTCGAGTCCCAGCCGTCCATTTCATCAGCGGGTCATGATCATATCAAAATGCCTGCTCGGCGATATATAGCCGTGACCCCAGCATCGCCTCCAAATCATGGATCTCTCCGTCGAGCCACAAGCTCCGGGAACTGTTTTGCTCGATGTCAGTGCATACCCACCACCAGCTCAAGAACTTGTTCAAAAGCTCTATACTGTGGTATGGCCCATGGCTTATCTGTTTCAAGTCTACACTTTAATCTTCCCGCCCATACCCGACCTTCTTTGCGAGCGCTGCGTGAACGAGAGATCCCTGCAAGTTCCGCCGCTGGGCACTGCTTGCGAGGGCTGCCAGGACAAACCAACTACCAGTGCCGCTTCGAGATCATCGACTGGTTTGTCGCCACCTATCCGATGCAGACAGGGACACCGCCTTCTGTGCCACTGGAACGTGTGTATTCATTTTTCTTTAATCTACGCCAATGACTGACATTGCTTGACAGCCGGGGCTTTTTCTGAACTTTGGCATTGGCTCAAGGTGTACGGTCTTACGCCTGCCGTCTTTGACGGTTGCGACCAGGATGCTTGGCCGAATGTCATCACGGAGCCCGCCCGTCAGTACATTTATTCCCTGCACGACGCCGAGCTTCTCCGCTCCCTCCATGTTATGTACGATCTGGAGGGGCGCACTCTCTTGCGGGACTACGTCTTCTACCGCCAGGAGACGCTTGCTGCTCGCCGGGGGCCGTACCATCTCACCAGTCGGACCGACTTCGCTGCGCGCCACCCTGAGGTGATTGTCAAACGCTCCCGGAGGATTTTCTGATTGGGTCGTAGTCATAGAGTCGTACCCTTGTAATTCAAGCGAGTCTGCATGCGCCGGGCAAATCAGATGCGTGATTTCGGGACATCCTGCTTCCAGCTATTCACATGGTTCACCGCAATCTAATCTTGATCTGAAACCGGGCGGCAGGATTATCCGGGAACAAATATGCTCTACTTGCACTCGGTCCGCCTGCTTGCTTCCCGTTCTCATGTCTATTTCTTATTCTCCCACTCCGCCTCAAGAAGGTTCCCCTTCTCCACGCTATATTCCAGCACATATTGTGAGGGGTTTCCGGGCCACAGTTCTTCGTCTGCGCACTCACCCCTCTTCAGCATGAACTCGATACTAATTGGGGCGGCATCATAACACATCTCAAAACCCGACTGGTGAGGCGCAAATTCTGCATTCTTCAATGTGTATTCTGACTCGACTTCACAGCCGGCAGGAAGTTGCCAGTCTTGCAACTCCACCCGCAACGACTGTCAGTGGATACAGTGGGCCATTCCGTGTCTTCGTTGTGCAATTCTTGGTCTTTCGGGTGCCGTTACGCCGACTACGATGCATGGCTCACGAACATATCATTTGGAGCATGGGACGGATTGGACTTTTGACCGTCGTACGTCCGCGGGCACCCGTTTCTGATATTTTCTTTATTCAATTTCCCGCAGGTATCCCAACTATCCCGCCGGAGGTCTTGGAACGCGACCTTCCGGGTGCTCTCCCTAGTTTTCGAGGAATGCCGCCGCTGGAAGCTCTCGGACCCTCCTCGTCCCGAGATCAACAGCCGGGACCTTATACTGCGCGATTGTTCCAATCTTCGGTTTCTACTCAACGTTTGGCGTGAGGCCGACGTCGCGGGGCGACCAGTCGTTGTACTGAATGATATCCGTGCTCGCATCATCGAGATTTGTGAGGATAATGATTACAAGCTCGGCGTTCCGTACCCTCCACTTCGTAACGTAGAGCCGTTGTATTCTCTGAATTGGTCCCGGTAACTTTGGGGCACAAATCCTTTTCCAAATTATTACCGATGCGTGAATCGACACCACTGATCAATTCGGGGATATCTCATCAGCACACCACTAATTCTGTCGTGTTCAAGTTCCGGCGCCGCAAACCATTCGGAGAGCCTACTTATTGCGGTAGTGACAGCGCTGATGTGCTACCCCTCCATGCAAGAGATTCTCGCGCGTGAGCGTCTCGAAGGCCGTCTGATGGCCCGTCCACTGTTCCTGGGGATCGCGGGCGCCAAAGGGCTTCTATTCTCGCGCTTCGTGAGTCTGTCTACAGGGTGTCCTTTGCCGCTAACCACAATCACCGTAGCCGTTGTCAGATTGTACGAGTTGTATTGCCACCGGCCGTCCTTGCCAGTGGTTGCAATGGGCGCTTTCCTGCCTTCACTGCTTGGTTTGGGTGTCTGCAACTGCACGTACACTTCGTTCGAAGCATGGAGCGAGCGGTACGACATAGACAGGCAATATTATGCCGCCCGCTCCGGTGAGTGACAATCAGAATCATTTTGTATTCTTTCTAATCGGTTTCCATGTACTAGCGGAGCTTCACCCGGACGAAATCCCTTGCCGCGAAGACCGCTTCCAGCGAACTCGGCAGTTTTTTAACGATCCAGCTCGGGCGTCCCGCGAGGTCGCTGATCTCCAGCTTCATGTACGCGGGCAACACAACATTCGTATCATGCTTGATCTGCTTGACGAGGCGGTGTTCCTTCAACGCCCCGCAGAGATGATTGATGCCCTGCGCACCGTTACTCTCTGGGTCTGCGCCTCAATGCATTTCCGGCCAGTCCTCCCTCTCCCGCCGTTTTCCTCTCGGTGACTCGGACACTGACACACGGACACCTCGTCTGACGGGTGGCCGGATCCACGTGAATTCGAGGGGTATGATGACAACGGTTGGGAATAGTGGAGTCGCATGTAGCACTGATTAATTCTCTACTTCATGTGCTTCAAGTTCGGTTATTCAACTTTCTGTTGGACAGGTTTCCAGGGGCCACTGGTTTTAATCGTAGTAAAATCAGTGCCTGAGTTGTCCGACGTGCGCACATGGTATAAATCCGTATCCCGGGTGCTATCCCGTTATGGTTTCTTACTTGTATTGAATTGCGCCGGTGACTGTGGTATTCATCCGGGCATGCATAAAGCTAAACCCAGGTCTATTGACCATACTGAGTCGCTCCATGCACATTTCTACTTTCTGTTGCAATTTTTCCATGCCCGGCGGCCTTGTTGGTACGCGTACGCGACGAAGTTAATCGATTGATGCGACTTCTGATCTTGTCCGGCAATTCCATCTCCCCCTCTCTGAGATCTCAACTGTCCTCAGTTGATGCTCAGCGGGAAAATGGTTTGCGGTCGGCAAAGTAAACCGGTTCGTCCCCTCTCCGGCCCTGTCGGGCATTTCAAATCACAGCAGTTTTACAGCCGCGGAATCAAAAATGATTCCGTGCAAGGCCTTCCGCGGAAGTATAAGAGCGCACTCACTTGCACGTTGTCTTTACCCCCAAAATCTCTTTCTCACACCCGCATTCCACAATGTCCAAAGCTGAGTTTGAATCCGCCAAAGCCTCCTTCATGGAGGCGTACAAGACCTCACAGGAACTTGTGAAGTATCACAGTCCCGCCGACGCTCGTAAAACCCAACTTGACGACGTTGCTACTGCCGCGGTGTGTTGTTCAAATTTCTGTTTCCTTGGGACCCCCGTTGATTGGCTGTGTAGAGTCGCCTTTCGACGTTCGGCAGTCTTGTCGTCGACGAGGCCGCTGCGTCCGTCGTCTTCAAGGAGGCCATCTTCAACGCCCGGAACTCGTTCCACACGCTTCTCAACCCGGCAACGACACCAAGTTTGTCTACCCGGCCGGCTATAACGCTCTGCGCACTTTCACCGGCGTTATTCAAGAAAAGCGTGGCCCGAAGAAGGAGGTTGTTCCCAATCCTCTTTCAAAGCTTTCTGTGACGTCCATTTCGCTTTCATGCTTGTATTTCTCTAATCTCATGCCAGATGCGTACAAAGGCCAAACCCAACAAGCTTCGTGGGCCTACCATCGAGTTGTCGGAGGATGAGGACACCGTTCCTGTCGGTACCTCTGCTGCTGCTGTCGACGACGTGCACGCTGACCAGGTATGTTACAGCTGGTTGCCGCTGTGTACCATATCACTGACCAAGTTACTCGTGCCGTTGGTCAGATGGTTGTCGACGATGACAGCGCAAAGCCTGCTCCCGCTCCGGCCAAGGCTAGCAAGCGCACTGCCGCGGAAAAGCCTACTGGCACGGTACGTGGCTCCTGCAGTCTGGTTTCGTTTCATTCATTAACCTTTCTCTAGGCACGCAGCAAGAAGGCCACCGGCAAGCGGGCGAAGACGGATGAGTTCACCGAGTTCCATGAGGATACTTTCCTCACTAACGGTATGTCTTTCAATCTAACTTCCCGCTGCCGCAACTAATGTGACCTTTTAGCTACGGCCGAATTCTATGCCGGCTCCGCCAACGTCGACCAGCTTCTGTCCGAGGTTGCTAGCATTGCCGACACCGACACCGACTTCCTCCACAATCCGCTTGCCATGCGCAAGCGGATGTATTATATCATGGTCGAGTTGGCGTGCATCCACGAGCAGTTCCGCAGCTCGCTGGTCCGCCGTCAGCAACTGACCGAGGAGGGCATGTACATCCGCGAGCGTCTCCAAGAGCTCCCGGAGGTGCAGGGCAGTGGGTTGGATTCCATCGTTCCCTAAATTCCTCCCATCGACTCCGCGTATTCTTGGTCCCCCGGCATGGTACTCGTATTGGACGCCCTCGCTGTATTTTTCCCTTCGCCCGGCAGCTATTTTCTCTGCCTATTTCTGATCGTTCTTTGCCCGCGTACTATTTGTCACTTAGATAGCCAAGTAGCAACGACGTGCTGTGTTTTTCTTCTTCTTTTGTGCATGTGCGTGCCTCGCAGCTTAAGTCATGGCGGGCGGATCTCATTCCCGTGAACCAAGCCAGCCTGCTAGATGACCAATCGAGTCACCGGCGCGCCTTTAAAAGACACACCTTGGCGGCTAGATGTTCACCAGATAAATCCCCGCTCCCACCAATGTCTTCTGCCGAATTCCTCGCTCTCAAGCTTGACTTCATGCAAGTGTATGAAGCTTCGCAGAAACTCTCCAACGATTGGGCCCCGCTTGACCAGCAGAAGGAGAAGCTCACTGAGTTGGGCGTGATCGCTGTGAGTACACCATGTTTCTCTCTCGCTCGCATTTTGACCATAGTCTTGGTCAGAATAAGCTCAAGGGTTTCAAATCATTTGTGGAAGCCGAAGCCCGGGCATCCAACGAATTCCTCGACGCCATCTTCAAGACGTGGCGTGCCTATCACATCCTTTTCAACTGTAACAGTGCACCCTTCAAGCGGATGTACCCAGTTGGTTATCCGGCGATCAACTCGTTCGTCAAATTCCTCGCGGATCTTCGTACACCCGACTACAGTCCCGTCCCGGAGGAGGAGCAGCATCTTTTCTTTGGCGATGTGGATGAGGGCGTCGTTGGAGAAATGGATTTGTGATCGGATGCCGGGCAGTACCATAGATGTGTGAATGAATTTGTTTCGCGGCATACTTCCTGCAAGCTCTCGGCGAAGTCTTCAGTTCTTCTCGCTGACCGCCGAGTTACGCCACGTAGATCAGACTTGATACACCGTGCTGCGGGGCCTGATGCCAGCGAGGGACATTTCCAATTCTTCTGGTTCTGGCGTACAAAGCAAACGCCGGCACTGGATTTGGGCCAGGAAATGATGTCATAGCCCTGCTTGACAGGCCTGTCAACACCTTCACTGCCGTAAAACAATGTCCCGTGCCACATTGCAGCCGGACCGCATCGACAGCGCTTCCTTTGACTCTCACCAGCTGGATACACTTCATTCTAGTCTTCCGTCGCCCGCGCACTCCCCCTCAGCTTGCGGCGGTACCTGTCATTCGATGTGGGCAACTCCTCATCCGAATCATCGGAAGCAGGGAGGTCGGCCTCACTTTCGTTATCCGACGGTACATCTTCGCCTTCTTCATTACTGAGGTGCACTCGGTCGAACTGGAAGTCCCGGCCAATGTACATGTCTGTTTCTTCATCTTTCATCAATTCATTCAAGGCTTCAGCCGACAAATCTATCAAGTCGTGGATATCTTCCGGGAGCTCGATAGCTTTACGTTGCTCAAATGGTACGACTCGGAATTGTGCAATTTTATTCTGAAATACCGAGCCATCCATCTCAGCTACAACATAGCTTCCGCCGGCTGTTCTTCGAATAATGATAACTGGCCCGAGGTATCGAGTTGCCATTTTTGTATTCAACGACTTCTCAACCATGGTGTTGCGTACCAGCACCAAGTCCCCCGGTTTGAAATCATAATCTTTATCGTATTCTTGTTTGTTTGCTCATATCTTCGCACAGCGGCGCGCTTCTCAGCATCAACACGCCGTCGCATTTCTTCAATGTGGGTAGCATGTTTGGCTAGTGCCTGTGCACGGTACCCGATCAATTCTCCTCGAGTGAGCGCCCGGCCGGGATATTCTACCAACCAAGTGGCCTCCTCAATGTCTAAAGGCAGCAGCGGATGCGCACCTGTAGCCGCGAAATATGGTGAGCATCCCATACCTCGCCGGACAGTTGCACGATCCGCCCACAGCATCTGGTGGAAGAACCAGAACCATTTGGAAGGGTTCCCACCAGTGGCCTTGAATAATGCCTGCCGCATATGCCAGTGACCATTTTCAACTTTCCCATTGCCTTGTGAGTTGTACGGTGAGACCTTAATCCCATGAATCCCGTATTTCGAAGCCAGATAAGCCACAGCCGCACGGAACGCTGGTGCATTATCAGTGACTATCACTTCCGGGCAACCCCAACGGCAAATGATTTCTTCCAGTATGAACAAGGCTAGTGTCCTTGCCTTCTCATTCTTGATCGGTCGAGCCTCTAACCAGCTGGATAGTGAACATCGCGCATCAACAACCTTGTTGTATCCGTTTGAAGGCACCCCCAACCACCATTACATCAATATGTACCTGTTGAAACAGGGACGGAGTGTAGGTGACCACAGGCGGGATTTTCAACAAGGTCTTCTGCCGAAGCTGGCAAAGTTCGCATGTTTCACATACCAGCTGATATCGCGCTCCATCTCCGGCCACCAAAATCTCAATTCCATGAGAGATTGGTTGCGTAGAACCCGCGATGGCCGAGGCTATCGTGGGCAGCCCGCATCATATACATACGGTGCTCTTTATCTACGACTAGCTGGTGAGTTGATCCTTTCTCAGATTTCCGGTATAGCCGTCCTGACTTGTCCAGGAAGAATGATGCTGCGTAACGAACAAAGGACAAATATTCCTTGTCACTCATGCCCGCCGGACGCTCCAAAGTGTTACGCCACCAGTCACGCATCATCTCTAACCTTCCATCAGCCAACTTCCCTGCATTTGTTCTATGATCTTCTACGTATGGTTCCCGCTTCTCGGGGTCATACTTCAATTCAAGTCCGGGAATCATTGGCTCGCCTTCTGGCCGCGGCGCTGATTTCCCGGACATCTTGTTCTGTGCGAGAACTTTGATACTCCCCGCAGCTATCTCTGCTCGCAGGGTTTGCGTTGCCAAGACTGATGCTTCCACTTCCGTGCAGAAATCATGGACTGACAGCGCCGGGCCCAGTTTCTCAGATTCTTCGCCGCTGACTCCCTGTAGGAAGCCTCCGCGTGTATCAATTTGCTCCCGGAATTCATCGTAGTCTTTGAGCGCGGGCCAGAGTGCACTTTCTGGATGCAACCCTGGCGGCTCATTCATATCAAGATCTTCCCCTGCCGGCGGGTACTTTGGATCTCCTGGTTGAATCTGACGCCGGGACAAGCCATCAGGACCGAAGGTCTTTCCCGGGACATGCTTCAATCTGAAATGAAACATGAGGATTTCCTCAATCCACCGATTTATGGTGGCATTGGGACCCATGCCGGGATGATCCAGCATTCCCTTGAGATATTGTGCGTCGGTTTCAACTACCAGCTTGCGGCAGCCTAACAGCCAATATCTCATGTGGTCAAGTGCGCGTTTCAAACCAAAGAGCTCCCGCTTCGGCTGGGAGTAATTCTGTTCCCGGCCATCCAACGGAATGGAGGCGAATCGAGCGTAGTACTTTTTCTTTGGGTCTTTGGGATCACACTGATAAATGTGAATTCCAACAGCGAGATATGATGTATCCACCGCCATTACAACTTCCGAGGGAGAGTCATATCTGATCGGTCTCAATGACTCGCAATCTTTCACTAGTTCTTTCAGTGCATCCATGGAGGCTTGTTGCTCCTCGCCCCAAACAAATATCTCTCCCGCTCGTATCAATTTCTGAATTGGCCGGGCAACAATTGTAAAATCTTGCAGGAACATCCTCATCACTCCGACCGTGCCAAGGAACGCCCGCACATCATGTACGTCCTTCAAGGGACCCCAGCGCAAGATAACTCCAACCCTATCTTCATCTGGTTTCATACCCTCGTAGGAACAGACATGCCCGACAACCTTAAACACCGACCGTGCAATCTGGATCTTTTTGCCAGCAACTGTTGCCCCGCAATATTCTAATCTCTGCAGAATCCGGTGACAGTCTTGGATGTGCTCCCAAAAGAACCGCCTGACTCCCGGATTCGCTTTTATTCTTTCTTCTGTTCCATCCGGCAACTCATATCTGGTAGGCGGCCCGCGGACTGGTAAGTCATCGATATACGGCCTCACTACGTGCGGGATTTCATCACGCATGATGTAAGTGACATCTTCATGGAAAATTGGAACAGAGTTTGTCCAACCCTGCGGTAATCTGACCAGCCGCAGGGCACCGAACGGTGATTGGAAGGTAGTATAGTCCCGGGACTCTGGGTGCAGCAGACGCTGATTGTACCCTGAGTACAGATCGAAGGTGGAGCCGCAAGCTCTCCCGGCAAAGCCCTCAGCCAAGTCAGCAGCACCCGGGGGTACACCCGAGTGTGCAATAGTCACGGCGTTCAGTGGCTCCAGTGAGTGTACTAGGCGTAACGACTTCTTATCACTCTTGATCACACCGAAATACTTTGTGCGGTAAGCACTGTTCGAGGGCTCGTATATATTTGCTTTAATACTCGCCCTGAGCACTTTGCACACCTCCTCCAACTGCCCAGGAGGGATTGGTATATTCCTCTCGACCCAGACTTTATGGTTCGGTTGAACTGGCATTCTGACTTGCGGGAAGAAGTTCTCCCGGAAGGTGCCGCGTTCTTCATCATTCCAGGCGACTGCCTTTTCATGGAGTGATAGCATATGATGTACGATCTTCATCTCGTCCGGGAGAAGAAATCCATCACTATGCATCTCATCAATCATTTCTTTTCTCTCTTGGGTGTATCTTCCAACGGGAGTGAATTCAGGCGGGTGAGCATCGAGCGGGACCATGTTAGCGAGTGGGTCGCCGATAATGTTCCGCTCAATTCTGAACTCCTCCGGCTGATCTTGAAATACAGGCCGCACTTTCATCGCAACTGGCTTGTATTTCTTTCCCGCGAAGACCTCCTTCACATCAGTTCTTCCGACAGAGACGGGATCGGTGCGAGTCTTATTACTTTCAAACCCGGGAATCACCCAATCCGCGTACTGACAGCATTTACATCTGTCTCCCGCCGTGTGCTTCGATCTATCACCCACGTACAAGTAGTCCTCAGCGGGGAATCCGCTCAACTCACTTTCTGCAGGCGGCTCAGCAAATACCTGAGCTACATAGTTTCCTTTCAAATTCTCTGGTCTGATCCACCGTCACACATTCCACGAAACTCCTGGAACATCTGAACGGCAGGGGTATCATTTTCAACTCCGGGTACCGCAGCATCGAGGTAGGCTAATTTTATCTCGTCTGGAGTAAAACCGCCTTCCCCGCTGTACTGTACCGCTACTATTCTAGCTTCCCCAGTTTCATCTAATTCAATCTGGACTGCGACTTCTCCTTGACTGTTAATCAAATCATCGAATTCTGAAATTTTGCCTCGGCTGTGGTAGGCTCGGTTTCTTCCGGCAACTCTGTTGATGTCCCCCGCACTTTGCGCAGTTGCCGTACAGTTCCACGCGGGAATGTTGGCATGGTATATTTGTGCTTCGTAGTGGGGTCACACAGTGTTATGAGCTGTGATCCGTCTGTTTTATTCTGGATGTTGCTCCCGGCGAGAACTTCGAAAGGTCGGCCAAGAAGCACCTTGTAGGCGGGAGCTTTGATAATGTGCACTTGTAAGTACAGAGTAATCTCGCCGAATCTAAAAGGTACATTCTTGGAGAGACCGACAGATTTCTCCACCTGTCCGTTGGCACTTTGCATATAAATGCAAATCTCAGGGTCCCAACCTAATCCCAACTCTACGGCTACTGCTTCAGCCATTGAGACAATTTGGGACCCGCCGTCACAAATTGATTCTTGTTCTGCGGTTCCGTTGATGAGCGGGTATAGTACCCTAAGTGCTTCTGAGTCGCCGGCCACTCGTTTTGAATCAGCCTCATTCAGAAACACCCGCTTGAGAGTCCCGGATGCCGGTACCGAAGTAAGATACTGCAGTACTGGATCAGTGACAATCAATGCGCCTTTCGGGACCAGCCCATCAGCTTCAGCGAGAGCCTCGATCTGGGTATGGTACGGAAGTTGGCGGGCATCTATCATACCGTCTGGTACGCCGTCTATCAAAGTATCGACGACTTCCCGAGCGGGAGTCTCATCATTCTGATCTGGATCTTGTTCGATTAGTTCCAAGACCTCGAGCGCATCCTTGATGGGTACGCGAGACTTGGTGAGCAATCCTTTCATTTTCTTCCTCAACCGCGGGCTCAATTTAATGAGGGTTTCCCAGGAGATGCCAATCTGCGCTTCTTTCAGCAAGCCGGCCACACCTTCTACCTCCTCATCAGAATCCTCATTTTCAATTGGCGCTCGCAGCCGGTAATTCTTTTCTTTCTTGCCGCCGGCTTCTGGTGGAGCACTCCCGGGTATCATTTGGGTATTTGTGGGAGGTCTCCCGGAACCAGGTGGCCGGGGCGCGAACTGAACGGGCGGAACATTTCTGTAAGGTAATTCATTCACCTTCCCGTCATCATTATCTGTCTGTGGCGCCGGGGGAGTTTCCTCCTGCTCCACTTGACTTTCATTTTCATCAGCATCGGTCCTGCGCCTGGTCCGTGCCTTGTTCTTTCCAGAAGCATCACCCACCGGTTTCTTTGGCGGGTGCTTCTTTTTATCAGATGTCTCCGCCGGCCCACGCAAGGCTGGCGGTACGTAGACTCCATTTCTACGGTCCTCCGGGAGCTCGTTGTGGTTCAAAGAAGAGTCTACGGCTCCCTTCCTCGAACCACTCATAAATTTGGCTGGCCGGCGCCGTTCCCCGTTCGGGAGGGATTGGCTCTTGTGCCGACCGCAAATTGAGCTTCCTGACCTGGCTCATTCCCGGAGTTCGCGTTCAAATGCTGCACAGCCGCAAGGACTGTAGCGAGCATATTCTGGTCCACTTGCGCCGGCGTTTGAACCTTAGGGGGTGGTTGAACACCCCGTCTTGGAACCTGATGATGTTGAATCAATTGTCGGATGAGGTTCTGTTGGTTCTGCTGCTCAACGCGCAAGGCATGGATTTCTTCTTCTCGGGGATCATAGGCATTCTGAGACTCCTGCGGGTCATAGTATCCATATTCCCCATTATCTTCTTCATAGGCAGCCCAGTCATCCGCAGTCATGCCTGGCAGCTCAGCAGCTTGTACAAAGTTGCTGGCACTCAAGATATTGACGGAACTGGTGGGCACCCTGAATTCATCCACTATCTGACTCCGGGGTTTGGACCCTCCTAACGGTATGGGTGTTCCATCCATAAAGAAGTCCCGGGTGCCAATAGCTTTTATCTTCCCTTCGGCGAGATGCTGTAAGCGACGTGGGCAGGCGCCAATGAAGTGACCGGTGGTGCGGCAATAATGACACAAGTCCATCCCGGGCGGTCGGCCAAATCTGACTTCTTGCCGGGGTGGCATGGTTTGAGCATCAGCAGATCCAGTAACGCGTCCGGGAACGGACTTGTACAATTGGCGGATCTGCTCGAAGTCCTCCTTGTGCTTTTTGTCGCTCACATCCATACGGTCCCGCATATTCACCAGCGTCAACTTGATCTCTTCTAGCATCTTTGCCGCAAGGCCGCCAGATTCTTCTGACTTCACAGCTCTTTCCGGAGTCAAAGATCTCCCCTTGCCTTTCGAGCGTCCGCCCATGATGGTTGACATGTACTCCTGGCGGGTATCATGCTTGCGGGACAACTTTCGAGCCTGGGCAATGACCTCCTGGAAAGTATAGCCTTTCTCTTCAGTATCTTCTTCGGGTGCTGCTTCCTCATCTGCCGGTGGATCAAGTTTCTCGTTCTCTCGGGCGAAGTCTATCCGGAAGATGACTTGCTCTCTAAGCCCAGGCGTGAGTTTGTCCAGAAACAGTGGGACAGCTTCCCGGTCAGTGATCAACCCGGAGGTCATCAACTTATCAACTTCAACATTCATTGCGCGAACGAGCTTCATGAGCTCCTCGGAATCATTCAGTCCAATCTCCTCAGAGTCGAACTCACTCAAAATGTTTTTCAATTTCTTTATAGAGCCCCGCTCGCTATTCCTAGCCTCCGGGTAATTCTCTAAGATCTCATTCTTGAATTTCGTGTACGGACCCTTGAAGGATGCGAACTTCCGCCATTGCTCAGCAACTTGCCGATCCACGTATCTGAGTAGAAGCGTGTTCTTGGCTCCATCGACAGTTCCCGCGATCTCCATCATTCGTTCCATATGATCAAAGAACTGAAGGAGTTTCTTGGGTTCTTCGTCGCTGAACGACGGTGCATTCTTATCATAGGGTTCGGGGATTTTCTTATCATTTGCCATGATGACAGGTAAAAGGGTTTGTAGGTTTGGTATAAAGGGTGGGTCCTGGAGGTCTGGTACGTCCGGGGACTGAAGATTTGTGCTATCGGGTTGAAAGCGGGTTTGCGGAGCGGGTGGGCTCGACGCGTGGGTTTGTTTTAGATTGTGATAGGCCTGAAGCCGCTGTCTGGTCGACTGCGCTGCTTCTTCTCTCGCTTTATTGGCAGGAGAAAGTGAGTCCTGGTTGACTGTATCAGTCTCCTCAGTTG
This sequence comes from Roridomyces roridus, assembly GCA_029378245.1. Classification (NCBI taxonomy): domain Eukaryota; kingdom Fungi; phylum Basidiomycota; class Agaricomycetes; order Agaricales; family Mycenaceae; genus Roridomyces; species Roridomyces roridus. Next base: position 748,657 of record JARKIF010000028.1, on the reverse strand, counting down.
TCACTCGGTTCGAATTCTTGGTCTCTCGAGGCTTGGGTTTGACCCAACTCGAATGAGCGTCTCTAGCGTGTGTGCCGGAGGCCGTTTCGAGAACAATGAAATTCGGAAGTATGGTTTTTGGTTTGAATTCTGGAGCTAGGGCTCAACAGAATAGGTTTGGTTCAGGAGCAAGGCTCGACCGAAGAGGTGTGTGCGTTAGGAGCGGGGCTCAACCAACAGAGTGAGATTCCGGGAGCTAGGCTCAACCGAATAGGTTTGCGTTCTGGAGCTAGGGCTCGACAGAGAAGTTGTATTCAGGAGCAAGGCTCGACCGAATTGGGGAGTGGCTTTCGTTCACAAAGAGACTGAGTCCCAAATTTTTCCCGGATGGTATTTTTATAAGCACAATGTATCTTGTCACCCCTCGCGGTGGGCTCCAGATGAAACGGTGCACCGACGTGCAGCCGTGAAATCAAGACTCAAAATAAGTACGAGCTGAAGGCGAGTAATCTCAAACCAACAACTAACAAATCTTTAATCCAAATCTCACAACTTCAAATCAATACTTCTCGTGTGTGTGTTCGGGGTGGTAGGACAGGCGTATCGTCCGTCAAGACCAATGTGCAAATATCAATTCCGCGGGAGCGGGATGTTCAATTCAAAGTAACAGGTAAGCCTGAGTAGTCTTCCCGCAAAGAGGGTTATCAATGGATTCGGGGATCTCGGGGACGCGAGGTCAACCACACAAGATCAAGCTTGCAAGTATTCAAGTTTCAAGTTTCAAGTCCCGGGGACCAAAGGTCAACCACGCAAGACAGACAGGGGGGAATGCAAGCAAGCTTTCTATTCGGATTCTAAGGTGAAGTCCCGGAGGAAGCTTCGATTTCAAGTGTAATTCAAATCCAATCAATAAATTCTGAGTGATCGTCCAGTTGCCTCCTAAGAGAGCGGTCGGGTCTACTACTGTACACGGTAAACTACTGCGGCTTATATACATTTTGCGGGCACTGATAAATATGGTATAATTGCGTGCGGATGACACGTCGCATCTTCCCGGGAGGTGTTCCGAGTGACCCTAGGCACTTATTAGGGAAATGGTCCTGCGGGACATCAATTGCGACAGATTGCGTGCTCGCAACCTCAGTCAGCACATTCGGCCGGCCATCGGCATCTGCCAATGTGTTCCCGCTGGTTGCCGGGAACCACGCCGGTGTTCTATCTGGTTTCAATTCATCAGCGGGAGAGATTCCCGGTGACGGATGTCAAACTGTCATGTCGGCACTAAGGCGGCTCGGGAACGGCACCTCCGGGAAACCTAGCTACCAACCCGGGGGTAGTTTATTAAACTCCCGCGAGATAGGCTTTGATAATGGCTCTGCCCGGAGGATGGCATTTCACATCCCGCCATGTCCACACTATCTAGTGGCTGTACGGTGCTCGTTTCTTTCAATTCCGTTCAAATTCAGAGTGATCGACCGATCATCTATGATATCATTGATCAGCGGACTCCCGGGAGGAGCCTCGATCATTTCCAATTCCAAATCATGGTTCCCCGGATAGTGAAGACTGCCCGTGGAATTGGTATAGAGGTTGACCCGAGAGTCAGTTTCATGGCAGCCAGCGAAAAGGCTTGATGGTTTCTCTTAGTCACCCTTGGTGCAATAGTACGCGGCTGTCAGCCGTTTCCTAGAGCCCGGCAGGTATGTACATTCCCGCCAGCTTGCGACCATTTAGGGTTTAATATACCGTCCCGAGGAGAACGTATACCCTCTGTAGCCTCATATGCTCGGAGACGTAATAAGTCTTTGATAAAAGAGCGAAAATTGGTGTATTTCACGCGTAGCCGCATGCACGCCTTATCAGCGAATCATGATCAAGATCCTTGATAAAAACCAAGGATGGCGATTCTAAAGCGTTTTGTAGATTTTAAGCTTCTCAGCTGCACACAAAAGATGTAGAAGTGGGTTGGCTAAAAGCCGGGTTGCACAAAGCAAGGTATTTGGGTCTTTCGATCCCTTTTACACTGGTATCCAAAGAACGCAGCGACCAATACTACACGGATTCCACCAATTCCAACAATCCCTGAACCAATTCCTGACACTGAACACACAACCAGACCCTAACTGACACACAAACCGTACCAAGCCGTAGCAAGCCTTCCAAAGCTGCCACTGAGCTGAAACCCTAATCACAATCCAACTGGCACTCGAACCAAACTATGCTTCAAACTCAATTCACACAACAGGAGCCAACAAAACAACAATTTAGATTTTCAAGGGCGATTGCTTATTCTACGCCATGCACCTTTGAAAACCTCGGACAAATCCCGTAGTTGCAGCTGGTAGCTTGCTAGTGGGGGAAGTATCCGCTGCCCTCTTGGGTGACACTCTATCTACTTTATACAGGTCCAGAAATCATATGATAAATACAAGAATGGCGCAATAATGATGAATCTCCCACGTATCCTGAATAGAAACGACCTGATTGGTTGATCTGGCACCGGTGCTCAGTCAGCCAGAGTGCCAAGCCATGATTCAGCATGGTATCTCGTGATTCCATTGCTGATCCATGACTCGGACAGTTTGGATATCTCGTATCCCTTCTTCCCCTCCAGAGTATGGCCTCAAAACGTACTCCCACGTGTTGTAGGTCTCGAACGATACCCATATCTCCCACTCTTGGTCTCGGATACCAGCAGATACTTGACTAAAAGTCCGTATCCGAGCCGGAATCCACTTGTTCCAGCTACTACGTCACTTCCATCGGACCCGTCTTGGCGGTCTGCTCATGTTTCAGGTCATTCGGCCGACTTGTCCATCATTCCGTGAACTCCCGAACCTCCGAATTGCACTCGCACCAAGGTTCGAACTGCTGACAATCGTACAACGGTTAAGAACTGTTTAATTGGTGTATCCCATTGGTAAGGCAGGTATCCACACCTCCTACGTGTTTCGGAGTGAGTCCATCAGTCGTATCCAGGTAAATACCCTTCAACCTGTATAGTACTCTAAAGTATCCATTGTACTGACTGTCTCTGGGCAGAATGCACATAGCATGGGGAGGAGGCTCAGCATGCAGTGTCGTGCAAAATTGATCCAAAAACCACCATCACCATCCACTTGGTGCGCCCACTCGAAATGCGGAAAAAATCATGCTTTCCGTGGATGTTATATCCCGTTCCAACGCCAACTCCGGTATTCGACTCCGGTACTCAACTCCGGTCAGACGTCGGGATGCCTCCTGACATCGTAGTGCATCACGCGCTCCCCGGTTCTATTCGGGTATTCGGGTTTTCACGCGATGAAGGTATCTGAGCGTTTCCCAACCGGACTTGGTATTCATCAGGAACATCCACTTGATCATTCCATGCGGACTTAATCAGCTTATATCCACTTTGCCGTACAAGTCCGTTTCCACTTCTGATCTTTGGTAATGACATACATCTCTACTTACTTCATATATAAGACTTTCCTTATCTGTATTAGACTTCAGTTGATAATTGACGTTCTTGACTACTCGTCTTGGCTGGTTCCTACTCCTTCCCTTCCTATCAACATAGCAAGGGGTCTTAGACACCCTACTCCTCTGTGGTGCTCTTAGATCGCTCCTCCGGTCGACTCCCTCCAACTCCGGTCATTACCGGAGTTCCGGTATCTACCCCGGACTTGTCCTTTGGAATCGGATCGTAACAGTGGATCTCTGTTGCCGGAACGAGTATCTCAAGAGAGGAAGTAGAAAATATGACAGGTCACTTGTAATCGCCGTTGGAGACGATGTCGAAGTCCGGCAGGAAGTGAATACACTGTCTCGGCATTTCAGGGATTTATCAGTGCAGGGCAAGACAAAAAGAAGAATAGAACTGATGTACTATCTCGCCACTCATTGTCAAATTACTCCCACTCGCTGCGACGACCACGCCGCCTCCCCATTGTAATATCGACTAGCATTGTCCGCCGCGTGCCGGCTGTTATCTGCATCCAGATCTGGACTCAGCACAACTCAACGAAGAGGGGCCAGCACATTATACTTGGCAATGAGCCACTTTTTTGGCGGCGGCGTCCGATTGTGCCTGAACGTGTATCGGACACGGGCTTGGGGGCTCGGTGGAAGGTCCTTGTGATTGGGTGATTGGCAGTGGGGTATACGTAGGACCGAGTACCATTGATGAAGGGTGGGACCGCTGCTTCGAATCAATTGAGGTAGAGGCTGCGGTAGGAGAGGTTTGGGAAACAAAGTCGACATCCATGTAAGGATGGCATCCTTACAGCCACATCACTGATCTGTCACCTGTCAGTCCCAGCATCATGGATCTGTCTATCTCACACAGTACAGCCTTCCGTTACCGTACACAGCTCACATACGTATATATGGACAGCATCTACTTTACTTTAGTTACGCACGCACCCTGACACCTCCCCCTTGTATTCCTCCAGTTGCTCGTAGCCTGGTTTGTCTCGCCGTAGGAATACACCGTGGTCCTGTCAATGTGTGCGTCACTGCACGTTTGGTTCGCCCGTTAGTGTCTGTCGTGAGAACGACAGCCTTTCAATCCGGGTGCCGCAGACATGGCACGCTTGGCCGGCGGCGTTGCGGAGCCACGATACTCAGCAGGGTTATTGGAGAATCAAAGTGTGAGAGGTGCAGTGGATACTGTTTGACCTCGCACCAAAGGCAGACAAAATGCGAGTCTGGCAATGGGTGATGAATCACAGACACTGGAGTGAAAAAGACATCAGAGAAGAGGCACAATGGGACTTGCGATTGAGGCAGACTGTGTCGCAAGCAGGATTTGGCCTTGAAGCTTGCGGCAAGCTGCAACTGTGGAAGAGAACAGAACAAGTGTCTCGGTAGAAGGCAAGTGACAGGCAGCGGCTGTGATGATGTTATGCTCAAATCAATATTTGAATGACATCGAGTTTTGGTTGAATTCAGGTTGAATTTGCACATGCACATGCACACCAGAGATGGCGTAGGTACTAGGTAGGTAGTATCAGGCAAATTCGGATGGATATAGACTTATACCAATAGGTCCAAAGGCAAACTTGAAGCATTGAAAGGACTTGGAAAGGACGACGGGGGACTCGGTGACCGCTGACGATGAACACTGCAGAGAAAGCAAGGATCAAGACGGCCCAGGCCCCACAGAGTCACATCAAGCAGCCAGGCCTACATCAGACTTTTAACAGTTTGATTGTCAGGTCGTACGACCTGACAACCTCTGCCAAAATACGACAACCGGCCGATTTTCCACAACCTCACAACCTTATGTCCAAAAGCCACGAGGCCCACTGCGCATCATTTCATTTTTCTACTTCTTCCGTGGAGGCTCTGATAGTGTCAGTCTGCTGGTGAAAAATGTAGGGACAGTCTTTGTAATGTATTTTGTGAACTCTAATGGATCGCCATTACATTGTGGAAAGATAAAATTAAAGGTCTTTGTTTGGATTCGAACTTGTGAGGTTGTGGACAAGACAACCTCACGACCGCCAAAACCCGGCAATTAGATGGTTAAAAGGCTGATGTATGGCGGAGACGGAGACCCATATCATCTTTCTCCCATGTCATGGACATTGTGTGGCTTCCGAGACAGATTGAAAAGGCATTCCGGGCTCAGAGGGTCTATCTGCATCAGACTTTTGACATGAAACTTGTGAGTTTGTACAAGCTCATTCAAGCTCACAAGCTTCTGCCAAATCGCCACAAGCTCACAAGCTCACAAGCCAGGTTTGAGCCAGGTCTCGAAATCCACAAGGTCTGCCGTTTGACTCCTGGAAAGTCCAAATTTTTATTTATTCTTGGCCGCTCCTGTGTTTACCTTTGTGCTCAGTGGACTTGAGGGCTGTCCTGCTGTTTACAGAATTATTTCTGAGCTGAAATTTGGTTTTTTCAGATGCATTGTTCATTGGAATCGAGCTTGCAAGCTTGTGCGGCAAGCTGCCAAGCCCCACAAATCCACAAGATGATTGTCAAAACACTGATGTGTAAACTGGGAGTTTGAAGGAGTGTTTGAATTGTAGAGAATGGTTTGAAAATCAAGTAGTCTTTTTGGAATCTGTCGGCCGGGTTTTGGACATGACCAGTCAGGGAGGTACAGAGTCAAACCCCGGATGCGAAAAGGACCCGGAAGCGAAAAATCGTGGTTTCTAGACGCGCTGTGCACGGAATCTGGCCAGGTTTTTTTTACTGAATCTCAAACTGCGCCTCTACAATCCTGTGTGCTGAAAAGAGGGCCTCTGGCCGCCCACCCTGGGAGAAAAAATAAATACATGCCAAATCCGTCAGATTGTTGATCAAGTGGCAGAAATTTGCTCTGGTATCATCTGCTCCAGGCCCACTTGACTTGAAATCAACGGATATGAGTGTGTTCCCCCAGAATGTAGGCCTATGGCCAGTGCTGGGCCCTCAGACCCTCAACAAGGGCAGATCTGCCGGTATTTACACCCAAATTGCCGCCCAAGCGGTGTGCCGCTTGTCGTGAGTTTCTGCGGGCAAAACAAGGCTCTTGAGCAGTCAGGACGACAGGGAGGCATCATATGTGTCTTCCCTATACATCATCAAGTAACGATGAAACGGTGCACCGACGTGCAGCTGTGAAATCAAGACTCAAAATAAGTACGAGCTGAAGGCGAGTAATCTCAAACCAACAACTAACAAATCTCAATCCAAATCTCACAACTTCAAATCAGTGCTTCTCGTGTGTGTGTTCGGGGTGGTAGGACAGGCGTATCGTCCGTCAAGACCAAAGTGCAAATATCAATTCCGCGGGAGCGGGATGTTCAATTCAAAGTAACGGGTAAGCCTGAGTAGTCTTCCCGCAAAGAGGGTTATCAATGGATTCGGGGATCTCGGGGACACGAAGTCAACCGCACAAGATCAAGCTTGCTAGTATTCAAGTTTCAAGTATGAGTCCCGGGGACCAAAGGTCGACCACACAAGACAGAGAGGGGGGAATGCAAGCAAGCTTTCTATTCAGATTCTAGGGTGAAGTTCCAGAGGAAGCTTCTATCTCGAGGGTAATTCAAATCCAATCAAATAAATTCTGAGTGATCGTCCTGTTGCCTCCTAAGAGAGCGGTCGGGTCTACTATTGTACATGGTAAACTACTGCGGCTTTTATACATTTGCGGGCGCTGATAAATATGGTATAATTGCGTGCGGATGACACTTCGCATCTTCCCGGGAGGTGTTCCGGGTGACCCTAGGTACTTTTAGGGAAATGGTCCTGCGGGACATCAATTGTGCAAGATTGCGTGCTCGCAACCTCAGTCAGCACATTCGGCCGGCCATCGGCATCTGCCAATGTGGTCCCGCTGGTTGCCGGGAACCACGCCGGTGTTCTATCTGGTTTCAATTCATCAGCGGGAGAGATTCCCGGTGACGGATGTCAAACTGTCATGTCGGCACTAAGGCGGCTCGGGAACGGCACCTCCGGGAAACCTAGCTACCAACCCGGGGGTAGTTTATTAAACTCCCGCGAGATAGGCTTTGATAATGGCTCTGCCCGGAGGATGGCATTTCACATCCCACCATGTCCACACTGTGTAGTGGCTGTACGGTGCTCGTTTCTTTCAATTCCGTTCAAATTCAGAGTGATCGACCGATCATCTATGATATCATTGATCAGCGGACTCCCGGGAGGAGCCTCGATCATTTCCAATTCCAAATTATGGTTCCCCGGACAGTGAAGACTGCCCATTGAATTGATATAGTGGTTGACCCCAGAGAGTCAGTTTCATGACAGCCAGCGAAAAGGCTTGATAGTTTCTCTTAGTCACCCTCGGTGCAATAGTACGCGGCTGTCAACCGTTTCCTAGAGCCCGGCAGGTATGTACATTCCCGCCAGCTTGCGACCATTAGGGTTCAATATACCGTCCCGAGTAGAACGTATACCCTCTGCAGCCATTGTATGCCTGGAGATGTAAGTCTTTGATAAAAGAGCGAAAATTGGTGTATTTCACGCGTAGCCGCATGCACGCCTTACCAACGATATGGAGCCTGAGTGCCTTTCAAGCAGCAGAAATCGCACTTTTTCGCTTCTCGGTCCCCGTCCAAACCGACACTGTTCTCATATTCCCCGATGACGGGCCCAAAAAATCTGGAAATATTTGGGCATAGACCTCATGTTTGTAGTATGCCTCACACAAAATTCTGGGGAAAAGGTGTGTAGCGTTGTTCAGAAACAGGGTCCGACTTTCGATTTTTCGCATCCGGGGTTCAACTCTGTATCATCCGGATGAGTAGCATGTCAATCAGTTTGTACAAATTTGTTCTGATGGACACGAACGACAATCCTTGGGTAGCCAAACCTAAAGGTTCAGCAATAACCCACCCTATTATGATTCTAGTGATGTTCAGGGCTCGGCCTGAGCCCGGAAGCCGGGCCTTGCCGGCCCACTGGTAGGCCTCACCGGGCTCAGGGCTCAGGCTTGAGAAATGTCAGGCCCGGCTGAGCCCCCCAAGCCCGGGCTTGACATGTAATACTTTTTGACTTACGGCACGCCACCCGTTCTCCGGGTCGTCGTTTGGCCGCATCAAGTGCGATCAGTCGCCAATCAGCTGCCCCTTCGGCTTCCACGTCAAGTCATGCCACTCTCGACCTCGACCACGAGGCACGACCAAAATGGGTTGATACCCAACACCACGAACACAATTTTTTACTCTGTAACCTCTTGTTCCGCGAGCCGGTGATCTTCAAACGGTGAGGTGTACGCAAGGGGTACCAAAGATAAGAGTTCAGTACATCACCTCAAATGTTTTATTTCAGCCAAATTGGCTGACCCTCCCCCCCCCCTCTATGAAAGGAAATTTCCTTTTTGGGATGCATCAAATCAGCTTATTTTGGGTATTTTGGCCCGCCTGCTCCCTGTACATTCCCTTAGCTCTGGAGCCCAAGATTGGGGTTTGGGGCTAAATTCTGAGTTGATGAGGCTCCTCATGTGACCAGGGCACGTGACCATCTGGACACCTGATCAAATCGGGACCATGTATTGAAAAATTTGAGAAAGTCCACTGGGACTCTGTTCAGTGGTCTAGCTAAGCAAACAGAGCCTTCCCGGTGTTCTGCAGAAATTTGGTACAAAACTTTTTTTTTTCAGCCCTCGGAGGGACCCCCCTCCCCCCTCCTATAATAGGCAATTCCTTATCTTTGATACCCCTTGGGTGTACGCCTTGATCCCGCCTGACTAATATGCCTGGGCTCAAGCCCGGGTCTTCGGCTTGGGCTCGGCCTGGGAGGGCTTGGGCTTGGGCTCGGGAAATGTGGAGCCCGAACCGCTCAAAGCCGGGCCCATGCCCGGGTATCCAGGCCAAGCTGGGCCCTGAACATCACTATATAATTCCTAATCCATTTAGGAATCATTTTTTCAAAGGGCACAAGACGTACCGCCGCTTTGCTCCGGCAGCGCAACGGTCATATCGTGTTCAATCAATAATCCATGGATTGATTGTGAAAAGTGCTCAGGCAAGTTTACATGTTGAGCGTATAAGATGGTGCCTCCGATCTGCCCCCAACTGGCCCTGGGATACTGGCACAATTACACAGATTAGCACCACTGGCTGGGTGATTGACAATGTCGATTCCGAAGCTGTATTCCATCACACTCAGCCTTGGAGTCAGATACCTCCTCGAAATAAGATATGTTTAGCTTTGGGTACCAGGGTACTGGGCTCAGCCACGACGGGTGTACCCCAAAGGTACCCCGCCCATGAACATATTAATCCTACATACAGTCGGAAACCCCCATCTGGACCACTCATCGAAGATGGTGTAAGATCATGAGACCAAGAGCAGTTGCCACGGTCTACTGGCGGGGTCTGGTAGATAGGTATATGACTGGTACTCTCAATTTTTCTTGGGTCACAAGAGTCCGCCCTTGACCATGCAGGAGCAAGGTTATCAACATCGTGCTAACATTAGATAAACCCACATCCGGACCAAATCATTATTGCTGACCCGATACATGTGTTTTTCCCACGGGTTAAAGTGTCCCTTGGAAGGCCCCGTTGAGTTCTACATTCTCACAGCAGCGCAGCCCTCCAGGAGGTGCGGTGGTCGAAATATGATCAAATGAATTTGGTGGATTGCGTGATTTGGTGGACACAAAGTAAATTGACCGTAACTCGCTGGTTGTGGTTCATTTCAATCCAAAAATTTACGTCTGGGGAGCCTATTACATTCAAGATGACCCCACAAAAAGTTGGCCCCATCAGAGCTGCCGAACAGCCCGAGTCCGGTGGGTCCGGTCCGGATGGGGGTTTCCGAGTCCTAGGGTTGGACACGGGTCTAGACCCGTACGGGTAAAACCCGCGGAAATGGACCCGCGGGTCGCACAGGTACGGGTACGGGTCAGAGAGCATGTAACAGATACCAGTCAGCCCTTGTTTTCCTCCGCCGACAGCACATTCAAGTCTTGGATCTCGGTGAGGACGGGCAGTTGGGCTGTTGATGGAGGGAGGAAAAGACAAGAAAAGGAAGGAATACCAATATCCAGAAGCGGCGTACGCGTATGACCGTATGTTTGATGCGCCGTGCAGTATTGGGAATTGGATTCAGTGAAGACAACAGGGCGCCCACGAAGAACCCCCAGCGAAACCGACACACTCGAGAGCCTCGGCTGGCGTCACTCCCCGCGTTGTATTCCGCGTATCCAGCTGACTGTTGAGAATGTCATCCTCAGCAATACCTGCGCGAGGAGGAGGATAAATATACGGTGACTGTGCATTATTTGCCTTGATTGAAGACGGTTTTCTGCTCACACGAATATCAATGCTGGATGAAAATGGTGTCCACGGAATAGGAATCGGAGCCAGCGAGATATTGTGACCATTCAGGAAGAACAATCTAGAGGAGAGCCGCAGTCCGAGAGCATAGGTTGAACCAGAGAGACTCCAGAGTAGATGGCATTTAGAATTCCAGGGGCGAGACTGGGAAATACTGGTATTTGACTGGTATCAGTGGGGTGTTGTTGCGGGATCGACAGCGGGATTGGGATCGCCTTTAAATACAGAGCCAACTCAGCCGAGGACGCGTGTGAGATCCGTTGGGCAGTGCTAGGGCTGTTGAACGAAACACGAGGAAGGCCGGTGGATCAAAGGGAACCCACTTGGGCATAATTATGAAGGCCCTTGGTGGACAAAAGGTGTTTTCTTGTTGCCAGCACCATCATTTCCGTGACATCTTCGAAGATCTTGCAAGATTTGGCAAGATTTTCCAGTTTGTTCAAGATCTTGGAAGATATTGGATGATTGTCAACTTTCCCTGGCATTATTTTACCATCATCTTGCAAGATCTTGTGAATTTTCTCCCCCCAGGACCTTGAAAGTTTGTGCAAGTTCCACTGACTCATTTTGACTCCACTGATTTGCAGCGAATGTTCAAAGATTTTGAAGGATTGAAAGTCAAAATATGGCCCATTGAGTCTAATAGGGATGCAAGATCTCACCAGAGTTGGTGGTGCCGTGGTGGCCGAGCTCAAGCCGCATACTGTGATCAATCATTTATGTTGAAGGGCGCAAAAGTGTGATCTATCAGTTTCCTGGCGGTTCGGCTGCCAACGGATCAACAGCCTGAGTGGGGGGCAATCAGAAAATCATTGATTGGCATGTGGGATTTACTGCGACACTTGCCGCCTTTAACCTTCCAAGATCTTGTGACACACCACAGAATTTTTGATTCCAGTGTCAATTTTTTATCTGTTTCCACTTGTTGTCTGACTCACAAGATCTTGCATCCTTGCAGTGCAGAAAATATCACTTGAACCCTGCTTGAAATACCACATCGTGCAAAAACTAGCAAGATATCAATGGATGTTGCAAGAACTTGATTCAACTTTCAAAATGAGCCAAATCTTTCAAGATCTTGAGACTTTTGTTGAGATTTGAAGAAAGAACCACACATGCCTGCACAATTCCAGGTTTTGTCCACCAAGGACCCTCAAACATAATAGCTGTGAGGCCAAGATAAACAGTACATCTCCCGGCAAGCATATGTTAACATGTTGCCTCGAGCAGGCGGCACATGTGGCCCAAAATGCTGTTGACTTGCAGGTTTTCATGTGAAAAAATGAACATACATCTGGGGGGGGATCATTGGCTGCTGGGCCAGATTCCCGCTACCGTTAGGTAAGGGTCTTAGGGCGCCTGATTTTTCGTTTTGGCAGCATGCTCCTGCCGTCGGTCGGCATCATCCTTGTCCCGGATCAGCTCCAGTGGCTCCACCTTGACGTCTGTTTCCCATCGTTTACCGTCGAGACTCTCTTGCTTCCTGCTCCCATCTTCACAATGCCTTCCACTGCGACTCTCTTCGGCCAGTCACTCTCGATACTTGAGTTTCAATCTGTCCTCCAACGAATCTCTGGTTGCTCTCGAATGGATTCTCAGCTCCGGTGTCGCTGCTCCCCAATCCGTGGCTTCGGGCATCCTGACTCTTCCTTCTGCGGACACCGTCCATTCTATGCCTCTGACTGCCTCGGTGGTACCTGAACTGTCTTGCTATCTTGTTCTGGGACGCAACTGGGTGTCTTTGTGGATTGCGCTCGCACCTTGGTGGCAGAAAACAAACACAGAGTCAGCAGAGGGTTGGGAGGATGCCGAGGCCACCATCAGCCCGGGCAGCAGCCTCGGCTCCCGACGCAACACAGGGTTTCAGCGCGGACCCCAAACCATTAGGAGTTGTTGACGACGCATCCGCGCAGGAACCCCAAACACCCTAGGAGGAGGACAACAGATGACTCACGGAGGCACACAGCATGAACAGCAACAGCGGTGTTACGAGTACAAACCACAAACTCGATAAACAGAGCCGCACGCGGCGGGCTTGAAAACAGAACCGCACACGGCGGGGTCAAAAACAGAATTGCACGCGGCGGGGTCGAAAACAGAACTGCACGCAGCAGGATAGCAGAAACCGCACACAGCGGGGTTGAAGACAGAACCGCACGCAGCGGGATAGCAGAAACCACATGCAGCGGACAGAACCGCACGCAGCGGGATAGCAGAACAGAACCGCACACAGCGGGGTCGAAAAGCAGAAACCGCACGCAGCGGGATAGCAGAGCAGAACCGCACACAGCGGGATGGCAGAACAGAACCGCAACAGCGGGATCAAGCGCAACGCACGTTCAGAAAAACAGAGCGGCTACGCGCGGGTTCAGGAAACAGAGCCGCAGTGGTGGGTCGAGAAGACAGAATCGCTACGCGCGGGATCGAAACAAGAGGAGCGACGAGTCGCGATCAGACAGGAGGGACGCAGGACGAACACAAAGATGGAACAATAACAGAGGGACCCAAGACGCGGACGCAAGGATTCACAATGCGGGAGGCAGCACAGGACGGACACAAAGACACGACGGAGGGGTGCCAAAAAGCAGAGTTCATTGGGAAGTGACGATATTGATGTGAGGATACAGGAGGTAGTGACGGCAACGTGTAACGTGTAACGGGCAGCGGGCGACTACGAATCGGGATGGCCCAAGCCGTGGGTAGATGGCAGCAGCAGCACGGCGAGTACAGAGGACTCCGGTGTGGAAGGAGAGGGAGGTAATAGTGAGGTCAGAAATCATCATTCAGGCGGTCGGCGCGCAAAGACGCACCCAAATCACTAGTAGCGCGAGAGTGCAGCACCCGAAAAACCCTAGGCAATGGCTTGAGGAGTAGCAGAGAGAAGGAAGGCGACGAGAAGAGGAAGAGGAAGCACTCGAGCCACCTCGCACGTCAGAGGCACAAAAAGAACGGCGCCGCCGAGGGCGACGATGCCAGCGTGCGAGGTGGCTCGAGACAAAGAGCAACGTGACAACGTGATGTGGTGACGGTTGCTGATCCACAAACTCGGTTTTGTGGAGCACTCGTGCCTCACACTCCGTCAAACCATCAATTTCTGTCGGCAAACACTGCCTGATGTGTCCTTCAACCTATGGTCGAGCACGGAACACCCGGGACCAAGAGCTGGCAGATCAATTGATCTACGACACTGATTGATCGCTGCTTACATGGTCCTCCCTACCATATTAGGAATTACCTCCGTGAAGTCCGTGAAGTCCGACTGTTGCCAACAGTTGTCCTCCTCTCGGTCACCCCTTTTCTGCTTGGCAGAAGGCTTACCGACTGGTGGTCTTGACTTTATATCAACGCACTCTACCCTTTAAAGTGGCTCATTAGGGCTCAATGCTTTTTGTGCCCTTCTGTGTCCGATCAGTGCCATCCGGAGCTATCAAGCCTGTGTCGCACATCAGTTGATCTGCCAGCTCTTTCCCGGGACGATGGCCAGAGGTGTCCTCCTTTCTACAGTCCCATCAGTAATTTATTCTCACTTCCAGTGTCTGGTTCTCGGATGCGATAGGTGTCGACACTGTGAACGCCGTTGACGCTCTCCTCACAAAGTACGTACTATGCTTACCACGTCGCACCCACGCTCACAATTCTACCTTGAATCTCCCGAACGCGGCTGTGTGTGTCGCGAACCTATGGCGCCCAAGCTCGTCAGCTGCCCCCAGTTCTGCCTCTTTGAATTCATTGCCTTCTGTGAACATATTGCTGGATATGTTACTCGGACACCATGTGACTTGGTCGCCTATATCCTTCTTTCATTCTGACTTGGGTAAAATACAAATATCTTTGGAATTGCCTTCTATCCCCCACGCTGGTCTGAATCTAACCCGGTGTCGCCGCACACTTCGCCACCACGACAGGTGCATGTACTGAGTACACTGTGTATGTGAATGATCGCTCTCAGGTTGTACGCCGCCCGATATCAGAGCAATCCACTTCGGCTTCTGGTACGGCAAAGGCTGTTCTCAAGATTGCGCCTGATGCTGCAGACCACCAGAAAATGCACATTGAAAGTTTGCCGCGTCTGGCTCCCTGTCTCTGGTGTTCGTACTTGGGAAACATTTTGAACTACGAATATGCATCCAATTGAAGAACAAGTGTCAGGCCTTCCGTTTCTGTTGTGCACTTTTTCCCATTGAGAGCCATTGAAAACCTGCCCTCATGTCAATAGCTACTCTGCACTACATTGGGAATTTCCGATAATTCCACCATGAGGGACCTGCGCACAATGACATACTCGCCGGTGATTGGACTAAACTACATTCTCTCACTGGCAGCCACATATTATTCCACCGAGCAATTAGGACCCCCCTGACTGCACAGCGTGCTGATGTTCGTGACGTGCCGCTCGTCGGCCTTACAGCTTTATGAGAGAGGAGGTCGAAAGAAGCTTTACACATACGGGGAAAGAAGTGGACAACCGATCAAAAAGGGTGCCATTCACAGCAGCAGTTCAGGAATAAAACGCCCGTTTTAGTTAGCCGCCCTTCCGAAAGGTTGATGAACAGATACGGCCGGGCCGAAATTCAATTTGATACATTGGGTTTAGCTCAGCTCCAGATCAGAGCCGAAAATCGGCCTTTCACATTCCAAATAAATGAGTTTCAAACCCGTAGTATGGGAATGCCATTTTGAGCAGTGGAAAGCTATTCGAATACATGGGGGTTGCGTTGCAAAGTACAGAACCATTGTTTGCAACTTCACATTCGCTGATAGTCATAACAAGGCATCGAACAATCAACCTCTACGCCTGCGAGTGCTTCGCCCTCGGCTTGGGCTTATTCCGCCTCAGCTCAAGCGGTCTCGGCACCCCCCTCAGCCGCTGATAAACTCCACAAGCATTACACAGCTGATTGCCCTCCTTATCACGTCTCCACACGCTCGTCTGACGCGTATGACAATGACTGCACTCCGGCCCGTCCGCAGTGCTGCTTGAGCTCCCCTCCGAAATATCATATTGGTCGCGTTCCGCTTGAATAAGTTCCTGTGGTCGAGATGCACGGCGTTGCCCACGGTACAGTCCACAGGCGTTGCAGAGCGGTTCATGAGTGCTCGGGTCGCGCCGCCAGAGAGGAGTGTTGAGCGTCCCGCAGTTGCGGCATTGTTTGAGCGGGGGTGGGGCAGCTAGAGGGTACGGCACTGTGTGCCCTGCGGTAGTGGAAATATACTGATGCTGCTGTGCACCCGAGACACCGCCGTAGGAAGGGGCCATCCCTGCACCAACGCCGATCGACATGTATCGCTCGTAGTCGGAACTTGAAGAAGGCTGGTGTGTAGCGGGTACCCCAGCCCACTGAGTCGATATCGGGTACTGTCCCGTGACGTACTGCATTGCATTGGAGTGTTGGATTGCTTCAGCTTTCGCCCCGGTTCCGAAATGGGGCTGCGCGTGTGGTCCTGTGTCCGTCCCTTCTGAACCCGGCACATTCTGGCTACCATCAGGAGCTACGCGCGCGAGAATCATCCCTCAGCGAATTACGGAAGGGCATTGGATACTCACACGAAATCCCTGCATCGGGCAGAGGATTATACGGGGCGGGGATGTAGCCCGAGGATTTTTCAGAATTCGACCCGTAGTTAGCGTTGCTCATACTGATCCACTGGTCGAGGTACAGCGCTCGTGGCTTGCATTTATACAAGTCGCAGGGACCAGAAAGACTTGTTGTTCCAGAATCCCAGTGCGGAGCGTTGGACATCGACGTATTTGACCGTGGCAGGCAAATCTATCTCATTGACGTAGACAGTGGGAGCCGTTGGCGCGAGTTTCGAAAATAGCCTTTCAAGTGAAAGTTGTCGGCTGCAAGTCGGCTGTCGACGTTGTACTGGAAGAGATCAGTCCCGAGTCAGAGTACTCATCCAGGTGCGTACATTCAGACTCCGTCAATCACCGCAAAGAAGCTAACAGACCCGTAGTGTTTTCGCTGTTTTGTTCACCTTTGACGGCGTCGGGCATCTGCCAAGCGACAGTAGGAGTGACATTTGAACGCTTGTGGCAGGTCAACTTGTCCGGTTGAGCAGGAGATGATCATCGAGTCTTGATTCTGGATACGCTCAATCGTTCCTGGCACGCGCAGGGGCCCAGGGATTACAGCCACCAAAGACGGAGACCTCAAGTCTTGCGATCTCAACCGCACGAGCTCGAGGTTGTGTGCCACGGACGGATTGCAGCTCCAGGATCGATTAGCAGATTGGCAGAGACTCATTAGATCTGCCTGTCTGTCAGAGGATGCCAGCGAGCTCGGGATGATACGGTATGGCAGGCTGGCTGACGGCGCGGGTAGAGGGTAAGTATCGCGTTATCTTGAAACCATGGGTAGAACCGGATGTTTGATTTCGAGAAATCGTCGTGGCCGTAAGAAGAGAGAACGATTTGTCATGTGATGGCCGAGGCTCAGATGAGGGCAAATAAACAAAGGAGCTCAAACAGATGAGTACAGCCTTTGGATTTGGATTCGGATTAAGTATTAAATATGCACAAAAAACGACAGACACCGCGTGAGTTGCGGGTTCAAAGCTGTTCGGTAGTAAGTACCGCAGTCCGTCAGCAGCAATCAAGCTCAATTCAACCCACCCAACCCTTCAAAAAAAAGAGAAAATCATCTATGGGGTTCATTTTTAAAGCTGGTCGGGAGTCAGCGCGTCGTAGATGGGGCACAGCTGGTCCCAAGCAGCTGAAATCACACGGCGCGTCAGTAGGGTCGGACAAGAGACACGGGTGGGACGTACCGGGCTGAGTCGACTTGGAAACCGTGTTGGTGTCCTCGGCAAAGACGATAGCGAGACCGATTTCGAGATGGAAATCAATGTGGCCTGCACGACCAATCATCAGGAGAACTCAATCTAGGCAAAAGTGGGGAACGTACAGTGGAGGAACCAGGGACCGGCGTTGTCAGTGACGAAACGGAAGGTGACGTTGTCGGTGGTCGCAGGACCGGTGGAGACGACGTCGCGGATCGGCTGGAGATTGATCAGTGGGAATAGGAAAAAAAAGAAAATGCAACAGCGACGCACGGGGTTGACAAAGTTGTAGCTCGAGTTACCGGCACTGCGGACGACGTGGAAGTTGTGCTACATTCAAAGAGTCGACTTCAACAATAGAAATTATGAATGGAGAGAAGAGAGACGCACGCCGTGCAAGTGGAAGGGGTGGGGAGCACCGGGAGAGCCACCGGGGACGGAAATCTCGACGACCTTGTTCGGGGGAAGAACATACACACTTCCGGAAGGAAGGAGGTCGGTCGCGGCCTGAGCACCGCTGAGGATCTGGAGCAGGACGGGGACAGTCGGGGGCACGAAGGACTAGAAAGAATCCAACGAATCAGCACCACATTTCCTCCTAGCAACCACAGCAAAGCGATTGATTACTCACAACGCCATTCACGGTGAATGTGAAGGTGGTAAAATCCAACGCAATAGCCAAGTTGAGCGTGATATCAGCGCCACCGGGGACAGGCTGGCCAGGAACGGCGGGGCCATTGAGTGGGTGGAGGTTCTGCTCGACGAGGGCGTTGGTCGAGGTTTCCACAGTGGTGGTGGGGTCAGCGATGGCCGCGGCGACGTAACGGAGGATAGCCGAGTTGATGCCGTTGTCGAAACCGGCCGTGCCACCGTTAGCGACGGTGCGGATCCAGTAGTTGCCGATGGCCTGGTCGGCGGTGAGGACGAAAGAGTAGCGCTGGCCGGCGTCTGTTTCTTTGGTTAATTGCATGAATACAGGAAGATGGGAGGGAGCGTACAGATTTGGATCGCGTCGACACCGAGAGGCTCGTGGTTCACCGAGTCGACTTCGATGATGGTAAAGTCGTGCTGGTCGATGGTGAAGATGAAGTTGGGGTCGCAAGCAATGTTGACGAGGCGGAAACTGTTTGATCGGCTTGAGGTGAGGTCTCCAACACGATAAGGAATATACATACCGATAGCGCAGTCCCTTGGTGACGGTGATGACGGCGAGTTCGGAGGTCGGGCCGCCGGCATAACGTCCGAGACCGTTGATCAGCGTCGAGATGAGGGTCTGGGAGACTGTGAATAAACGAGAGGGGAATTTGCGATAGATATACGTACGGGGACAGCACCGAGGGTCGAGGCGGGGCCGTGATACCTGAAGTGAAATGAGTTCCGCGGAAGCAAACGCGGAAGTATATTTTTGGAATACGCACCAGTCAGCGATCGTGATGACAGTCGAGTCTGCACTTGATCAAAAACCGCAAGGTAGCCAGGTGGAAGCGGACGTACCGTCGTCAACGTCTAGCGACTCAGATCAGCACCGAAGATCAGGGAGGAAGCATCTCGCCACTCACCATACATCGAGAGATGGGGATCCTCCGGATCATAGACGACCATCGCGCCACGCAAACCATCGCAGTACTGCGTCGACAGATGGCTGTGGTACCCTACATTCCGTCAGCTCAAGAAACATCGCATGGAGAGATGAATCCAGACTCACAGAAAGTACCGGCCTGGTCCTTGGTGGGGAACGTGTAGAGGAAAGAGTTGTTGGCGGCGATGGGGCATTGGTTCACGAACGAAGGACTTTTTAGACAGATCAGCCACACGGAAGGGATGACATTTGAGGAGAGAATTAACGCACCCATCGGCCCAGCTGTTGTTGGCCTGGAAGAATCCGTGCCAATGCTGAAATAATAGTCAGTAAACACGCGGACGGAGAATACAGGCCGACTCACGATACTGGTGGACCGCAGCATGGTGTTGTCGGTGAGACCGTCTACGACGTTGATGGAGAAGGTATCGCCCTTGTTGGCAATGATAGTGGGCCCGGGGACGAGTCCGTTGGCGAGCACGGCACTGGAGAAGAAAGTAGGTCAGCTTGAACGAAGGTTACCGCGCACACGGCGTACGAGCGGTTGAAACCATCGGGAGCGACGACAGCGTTGACGATGTTCTGTTTCGTTCGCGTCAGAGTCGCGCCTCGCATGCAAGTGAGAGGGAGCGCGACGTACAAGGTCGGTGGTAGGACCAATGGAAACGGCGGCGGCAGCAGAGGCCAAGGAAAGTGAAAGGAGAGCAGCGACAACCATCCCAACTTGACGAAGGAAAACCGACGGGAGAGAATGAGGGGATCGAACTTCGCGCGGAGCTTTTATGCCGCATCCCACTCGCGTTTGAGACTCAAAAAATGGAGATATTTCTCGGACATGTACACAAGCACGATCAAAGATGTCATGCCATTCTATCAGATTCTATCTCGGAGAAGTTGGCCGATGACTACGTACGCGAAAGCCCCTTGTTCCGACTGGACGCATCACCGATGCCACGCTCCTGAATATTGCAGAACTTGATCGTCTCATCCCTTCTTATAAGTCGACGACCGGTATCTACCCGTCAGCTCCCGCCCACTCCACCCAAACCAAACATGCTCTTCAAATCCATCCTTTCGGTCGCTGCCCTCCTCTTCGTTGGCGTCACTGCCCAGAAGCAAGCTCCCCGTCCGCCCGTGTTTACCGCGACCAGGTTAGTCCATGTTGCCACGGGAGCTCGTGGTCTCTAAGCACTTGTTCTTCCAGAGTCTTCAAAACCGTTACCGACGTCGCACCTTTCATTGTCGACGCTACGACGACTATCACCTGGACGTACGTGCTTTTTTGGGCATCTTTCGTGGGTGTTGGCTCATTGTTTTTGGTTCGTCCAGCCAAAGTCCCACCACCACCATTCCTTTCGCCACCACTGCCTCTGTCTAATTTTAAATTTTAAATTCGGACGAGACGTCGAGCGTTGAGGTTGTGGTTGTTGGGGATATAGAATACTCATACCTACGAATATTATTCTTGTTTGCTTGGGAAATGGACGCAAATTTTGAATGCATTCAAGTATTGACTCAGATTTTTTTTGCTATAAACACATGAATGAGAATTGAGGGATTCAACGACGTGTTGACGAAGAAACCAAGTTGCCGGCCGTGTGAAGCCGTGTGATCGCATGTTGCAGAGTGCCAGGCACGGTGGACCGTTTGTGATAGTTGTGCGTAACCTTGCGTAACAGAGAACGTGCAACTGCTAACCAGCCAATCAGACGGTCCCGTGGAACTCTTCCGACTGCTCGGGGCTCACTTCGGGCGAATCACCGACGGACTGCTGCGGACTAAAGGTGTCCGAGCATCGCAACCGCCGACGACGTCAATTTAATGGGACAAGCAAAACACACATCAGGATTGATCGGCGTGCACAACCAATCAGACGGTCCCGTAAAAGTCTTCCGATTCCTCGGAGCTCACTTCGCACGGGCGAATCACCGAAGGACTGAACGTCTCCGAACATCGCAACAGTCGCAACCGACGAAGACGTCAATTTTATGGGGCAAGCAAAACACCTCCGCCAGGCGAGTCGAAGCGAGGCGCCCGATGGGCGCCACGTGTTGCAGCACGCTCGTGTCTTAGATCTCCCCTCCTCCGAACGATCCGCGATTGTTCGTTCCGTTCCGTTCCTTCTGCCTCCGTTCTGAGCGAGGATCCACAAACACACATCAGCAATGTTGATTGATCCGCGGAGAGGACTGGTGAGAGAAATCGGTTCATGTTGGTTATTCGAGAGAGTTCGAGAGTCGCAAAGCAACCGGCGGTCAAAGACTCCGCAGCCCCGTTGCGGACGAAAAGGAATGGTTCCCTGGAATCGAACCGAGGCTTTATCGGAGAAACTTTGCATGGAGGCTTCATCGGAGTGCATGCTTGTTCCCCGCCACAACATGATGACTGTTCCAAGGGCTCATAACTACTGAGTCCAACGAGTATATAACCTGTCGAGCAGGTGTGCCTATCTAGGTCTCACCAAAAGGTTAGTAATTCCCGAAGGCTATTGACTGGGCTCGGATCGAACGAGCCAACTCATGTATTCTATGTCCACAGCTCGAGTACAATTTACACATTCGAATTCATAACCTCCTCCGTATGCTCCAACATCGCCCTACTCTCCTCACTCGACCCATACCCATACACCGGTGGCTTCTCCGCATCATCCGATGTTTCACCTTTCATGTGCGCCTTGCCGCGCGCAGCCGTGAGGAGCGCGTACAGCGAAACCTCACCGGCGTCGGTAATGTTCCCAGCTTTGTTGATATCCCACGAGGGTACCAACTTGGCTGCTATGCGTGCGATGGGGGTGTCGATGAACCCTGGGTAGGTGTGTGTGAATGCGACGGTCGGATGTTTAGTGGAGAGCTCCTGGAGACCAATTATTTAGTATCTGGGTGGAATATCCATTCGATGAGTGTACTTACTACGTGAAGGAGGTCCACATACGTCACGCTCTCATGCATCGACCGCATCCCAGTGTACCCGTTCTTCAATCCCAAGTTGCCCAGCTCAACAGTCGAGCCGTGTCCCGCGGCGAGCACATTGAGCACGCTCGCGGGCTGGCCCGCCTTGGCCGCCGCCTCCAGGGCCGGGAGTAGTTTGATCATGAACACGGCGCGCGCGTAGTACGTCACGGCGAGCTTGATATCCAGACCCTCGGGCGTATCCTTGCGGTCATCAAAGCTGAAGATCCCGCACGAGCAAACGAGGAAGTTGACGCGCGGCAGACGCGGGAGGAGGGACGCGACGGTGGCGTTGACGTTCTTGATCAAGGAAACGTCGCACTCGATGAACTCGTGTTTCCACCCTGATTCGGTGGAGGTCGGTTTTGGGAAGGAAGAGAGGATGGAGGTGGCGGCGGATGCGTTGCGCCCGATGAGGATGATGTGGGCGTTGCCGCCCGTGTAGCGCGCGAATGCTTCAGCGGTACCGCGCCCGATCCCAGAGGTGCCGCCGAGGAAAACGGCGACGGGGAGGTAGGAGGGTGTGAACGAAGCGTTGGAGCTCTGGACTGCAGGAAGGGAAGGCATTGAATTGTATTCGGAAGGCTTCCACCCGCTATATTTATTGTTCAGTCGCTGTAAGCCGATTTAGATTGTCGCTCAGTCAGCACGGAGAAATTGTCACCAGGATATGCGGTGCATCAGTCAGCAAGCGGTCTGCCGTTTTGACACACAAGCGACAAGTATCTCACGGGGTCAATGTGCCAGTGAGGTTGAACGTCAATGGTCGCAAGTAGGTGATATGCACGCGCCTTTTCAGAACGTATCCAGGACCCGACGAGCTGAGCAGATCGTTGATCGTTAATGCGATTCGTGACGGTGTTGGTCGAGAGCAGAGTGCAAGAGGCCGGAGGGGTAGAGGTGTCGGTGCACCATCGTCTCAGATCACCAGTGAGTCACTAGTCATCCCAGGCTGAGGCGAGGTCGTAATCGGAGCAAAGGCTTAGACTCAGTGAGGCTGCCAGGGCATACAGCTGGATGGCGGCCGAAGTTGCCGCCTGAGCGAGCCACGACTAGAACCTGGACAGTCACATGGAACGCTCGCTGCACAGGCCGATGATGAGGCAACTACATAGAAGATAGGATCTGAGCTTCAAGTCGCAGAAAGAAGCAAGAGACAGTGTCGTACGAAACCAGCGGCCAGTCGACGCCCAGAGGGGACGATGTTGTCGTGAAGCGGATGCGGCCTTACTTATTCCGGTTTTGATCACGAGTAGTCGAAACGACGGTGATGGCAGAGCCAATGGAGCGGCCGGGCGAGGAATCAAAACTGAAGACCATCGTGATTCAAGCTTGCGGTAGTAATGCAGGTTTCAACGAACGCGATTGAAAAACAAGAAATCAAAGCTTCGACTTGTGCAGGGGATGATACTTGGCGACGCTCTTGGCCTTGGCCGCCCGCAAACTCTCAGAAATATCCTATTCACAGAGATTAACCGCTTGGAATCACTCGACGGCAAAGCACGCACCTCGGTCTGCAACGCCGCCGCATTCCACAGTGCCGTATAGTCCAAGTTCTCTTGAACGCCATGATCCCTCGCATGCGTCAAAATGCGCTTCGTACCAGCCACCGCGACGGGGCTCTTCCGCGCAATCTCCGCTGCGAGTCCGAGTGCAGCGGCCACGACCTCGGCAGCTCCCCCTGGTACGACGCGCGAGATGATTCCCGCGCGTTCGGCGTCTACAGCGCTGAAAGTCGCACCGGTGTAGGCGAATTCCCGAACAAGGGATTGGTTGCCTGCGATTTTGGGCAGGTAGGCGAGTGTGCCGATATCCGCTGCAAGTCCCACGTCGACTTCCTTCACATATGCAGACCTGAGCTCTGAATCACATGGCGAACAAAGTGCACGGACGGACCTTGATACTAAACTCGGAAGTTTCGGCGGCGTACCGAATATCGCATGCGCAGATAATGTCGACGCCGAGCCCGAGGACGGGGCCATGGACTGCAACGATGACGGGGAACGGGCATCGTTCGGGTGCGCCTATGGCGCGTTGGAAGCTCTTGATGAAGGGCAGCGAGTCGAGGGCGTTGCGTGCTGGGTCGATGCTGAGGCCACCGATGAGCTCGCCTGTGTTCAGTTTGACTGCATCAGAGACTGAGAGGGTGAGCGTTAGCATATGATGGGATGGTTTAGACAGTGGTTGGTGCGTACGGTCGATGCCAGCGGTGAATATCTTGGGCATGGCGGAGGATACAACGGCCGCACGGACATCTCGGCCTTCGTCTACTATCCGGTCGAAAAGAGCGCCGTATGCGCGCCAAAATCTGTGTGTCGCATGTCATTGCAGGGATACGAGATGGGTAAACGGGTGTCTTCACTCGACACAGAATGCATTGACCGGTTTTCTGGGCTGGATGAGTACAGGAGGACCGACAGGGGAGGGAGCGTACCTGTTGAGCCGTATGTGAAGCACGTGTGGCGAGGGTGCGGATACAGAGAGCCACTTGGATGAGAGACCTTCGGCCAGTGACATGATGGTGGTCAGCGGAAAAGAAATTTGCCGACGTGGCTGTGTGAGATCAAAGTGTGCCAAACATCTCCTGATCTCTACTCTCATCTGCAAATATTCCCGGAGCAGATTAGACTCGCTACCAGTCCCTCCGGTACGCTCGCCGCCAAGTGTTTGTAGTGATATTATTTGGTCAGAATAAATATTTGGTGTGATGGCGACGAGCGTTACCGGAGGGACTGGGGAGATCGAGCCTCGCTAAGCGGATAACAATTTGTAGCAGCCGGACTTAGCGAAATTTCGACCATTCTCTCTGGAGGAAAACAGTGTATTCAATATTGGGAGCCTCGGGGTACAAAATCATGAAGTATAGTAGTTTCTATGATACAAGCGGTGTTTCTTCCACAGAGAGTCCCCCCGAAAAGTCCTCGTGGCCGCCAACAAGTCCCACATTCAGCGATTGCACCCAGATTGTTCTTGTCCAGGCAGTCCCGGATGCTGAGCTGGGCCCAGGAATGATCCTGAGGGTGAAGCACCTTGAGGAGGAGGGTGTGGGAAGTGAGACTGGCGTCGCATAGGCGTCGCGGGTGCTGGAGATGAAAATGGGCTCGCAGGATAGTGTAAGGTTTGCGGACGGTAGTAGGAGCTCTGAGGGGCTTGATGCTGCAGGGGTTGTGAGGAAAAAGCCGCGGGGGTATGAGGGTGGTGCCCAATGTACTGGTAGGGATAATAGCCGTAGGGTGGAGGGGCAGTAGGCGTAGGCGTGCCAGGTGTTAAAAGATGGGTGTAGTGGTTGGGAAGGGTTGCAGGATGGGGACGAGATGAGGAGGCTACGGGGAGTGCGTACGACCGAGGAGTCGACGGGAGCGCGGGCGTGGTGGTGGTAAGATGACGAGAAGTGTCGCGTGCCGTCATTGATGGCTCTTGCCTTCCCGCCCTCGTTCCCTCAACTCTTGCTTCTACACGCAGCCGCTTCGGGATTGTTTCCTTTGGCTCTGGCGCCGTATCCGCTGCGAGCGCCTTGCGCTTCCGTGTCGCCTTGGGCTTTGCCTGGAACGGCGGCATGTCTATGGCCTTCAAGCACTCCAGCAATTCGTCACCATACTTCTCCATCCACTTCCACTGCCCGCCCAACACCAGCTCAAGCATGGGTCGGTCCTCGATTGGGCCCACAGACGACAAGAGCGTCATCGTGCTCTGCTGAAGCAGACCCTCCGCGGACCACAGTGCGTTCTTGAAGTCGCGTTTTTTGACACGAGTACGCCATTCATTCAGCTTCTCTTGCACAAGGACTGACGGAAGCCCTATTTTAGCGCCTCCACGACGCGGCGCTGCCTTGAACGGGCCCGGACGGGTACGATCCAAGAGTGCTGGGTGGCAGATGTCGCAGCAGGGGCCTGTACTGTCTGGGGTCGAGTTAGCATGGAACCATTCGGTGAGTAATTGGCTCACCTTTCATATCTTTGTTGCTATATACCTCCTTCAGAACGAGTCGCCGACAAAGTGTTGTCTGCACGAACGCGTGAAGCCCCTCGTTGGTATTCGTCGGGTCGATAGGCGGTTGTATCTCGGTGGGACACTGGTCCGTCTTCTTGGTTGATCCACGCAGTGCACCATGTAGACGTGCGTATTCTCGACTCTCCTTCAATGTTGTCCCATCCTTTTTCTTTTTCTTCTTCCCCTTCTTTCCTTCGTCATCCTGATCCGCCCACAGGTCGATCTCATACGCAGTGCGTTCGACAAGCAGGACCGCCAAGCCTTGCCGACCGGCACGCCGTGCAGCTCTGCCTGCTCGTTGGACGAATGACGACAGAGACGATGTCAGTTTCCACTGCACGACGACATCGATGTCAGGGATATTGCAGCCCTGTGTGTGGTGAGTGCAGGTTCTATTGGACGGCG
This sequence comes from Roridomyces roridus, assembly GCA_029378245.1. Classification (NCBI taxonomy): domain Eukaryota; kingdom Fungi; phylum Basidiomycota; class Agaricomycetes; order Agaricales; family Mycenaceae; genus Roridomyces; species Roridomyces roridus. The sequence continues at coordinate 722,195 of JARKIF010000028.1, read as the reverse complement.
ATTGGACTGACCATTCCTGCTGCGTCTGTGCAGATCAATATGCGAACCTTCCCTTCCTTGACCAATTGCATCACCGCCGCCCGATAATCCTTCGAGTACGCCGCATTGTACGGTCGTATAAGCCCGGTGTTTCTCAGATCTCGGGGAAGCAGTTCGGTTAAGTGGCTGTCGATCTCGATCCCGCTGGCAATGTTGTCGGCATAAATCCATGTAAGCGGAATATCCTGTGCGCGTGCGGTCGCTGTTGGAATAACGAAGTCTAGATCCTTGTACGAGTTGAGAGGATGCTCGATCGCCCGCACTACCAGCGATACATTAGGTCGGTCGTTGCCGACATCGACGTTGACATAGTTTTTGCCGAACTGAAGCTTGGACAGAACATCGTTCCTAACGCGGGTGGAGAATGTCGCCGACATTGCCACGACTGACGCGTGTCGAGGCAGGAATGCGCGAATCATGCCCAACGTTCCGTACATCTTCCGGAATTCGGCACCCCAATGGGAAACGACGTGGGCCTCGTCAATGATGACTGACAAAAGGCGGCGGGTGAAGGACGTATTCCGCATAACGTGGTCAAGAAACCGCTTCGACAGTAGCAACTCTGGTGAGATCAGAATTATCTTGTACTCTCCGCTCACGATTCTCTGCAGATGCGACGTCAGCAGGACATATGTCTGGCAGAATTCGGTACCTCAAGAGCTTCATGTGTACATCCGCCGTGGCTACTATTAACAGCAATGGCTTTGAGCTTGTACTCGGCCTGGAAGGTTTCCACCTGACTCAATGTAAGTATATCTCAGCCCATATAAAGCTTGGGATTCTCTCACCATCTCCTCCTGCAGTGCGATGAGTGGCGAGACCATAATGGTCACCAGATCGGCGGCTTTGGGATGCGCATATGGGCCAGCCGCGATGCAAGTCTTGCCATATCCAGTGGCAGCGTGGACGACAACATCTAGGCCCTGGAGCTGAGCCTTGATAGCTTCGACCTGGTCGTCCTTTAAAGAAGACTCCCAGCCCCATTTCGTCCGACATCGCTCCGCAATATCCAAGATTTCGTTGGGACGCAAGGGTGTGCGGGCGGCGCCACTGGCTCTGCGAGGTTGGGTGGGTGCCTTTTTCTGGCCAAATGCTGACTGCTGACGTCGAGACGTGTCAGGTCTTCGGGGGTGCTTTCCCTGTGGTAACATAGTCGAGTCCAAGTCGTAGGATAAGCAATTTTGCAAATTTCAAATTCCCGTTTCTGCCATCACCCGATGTCTTTGAGTACTCAACGAATACTGGAGGACGACGAGGACCCTGAATGGCTATCCAGCAGTTCAGAATCTTCTGACGAGGAGCCCTCCATTGCGCCGCTGCAGCTGCCGTCCTCGTCACCCCTATCTTCACCCCTTTCCAGTGCCCCACCAACCCCACGCGCTTCAACGGCCCTTCCCGTGACTCCAAGCCAGCATTCAGTTGACTATGCGGCGCTGTCATCCTCCGGTCCTATCAGGTCTCCTGTGGTGCGAGGCAACACGAAGACGGAGCGGCAACAGAGTCGTCGCGATAGGAATGCACGAAAGCAGTCGGAGCGGATGAGGAAAGTGCATGCCGACCGACGAGCAGCCGGCGTGCTACCTGTTGGACTACCTGCTCCATCCATCCATCCTCAGGCGGCGTTATTTGACAGGATCCTTTCCACACTCAGGACAAATAAATCATCCTTTCGCGGCCTTTTCTTCTACGTTATGGACCCAAAATTCAAGCAAGGCAAGCACCGGCGACATTTCCTTGGCCTCGGTGACAGTGTCGAGCGCGCCCTCGCTCTCATACATCGCACTTCCCAAGACATTCGTCAACGGGTGGCTTCCTGGGCAATGGGGCTCGTGTCTGGATTGATGCGAAAGGAGGCCCGTACACTTACTGCAAGCAAGCTGATGCAGACTCACCACCTGCACATGAGCGGGAGCTTCTTCTCCGAGTTCAACTTTGCTGGAGTAAAGGAGAGCATCGTGAAGCTCATGCCGACTGTGACGGGGATTATCACTGGTCTTGCCTCCAATCCCAAGTATGCCCCAAAGCACAAAAGGGCACGGAACGCGCGCCGTTCGAATGTCAGTCTATTCCTTCACGTTGTGTATGTGCGATACTCATGGCATTCCAGGTTATTTTCTCCTCGATCCTCCAACTGGCATCGGAGTGGAGTCAGAGTAATAACCTTTTCAAAAAGGTCATGAGTCTGTACATGTACGCCACGGGTGCTCAGCGGCAGCAAATCGAGGTCCTCTCGCATCTTGGGATAACACAGACATACTCCAGCCTCGTCGACAAGAGGAAACGGAAGAAGCGTAAAAAGAAACACGCCAACTCCGGTACTGTGACCCCAACTCCAACTGCTCCGTTGGCCGACAAGGACGGCGTCGATGATGTAGCACCGACGGAGCGCAAAGGCACCCTTCATCAGCTTGCAGACGATATGAAGGCGGCGTGTCGGGCACTGGCGGAAACGGGCTTATTCGGGGCGACGTACGATAATATTAACATCATGTCTCGCGTTGCAGAACAGATTGTGGGACGCAAGGGTATGCAATCAATTCCTTGCCTGCTCTCATGTCACGGTTCTCATTTTATTCGAAGATTCTCAGGAGAATGGCACATGTGCTACCATCTTCCCCCTTCACAAAGCGTCGGTCGAGGACATGAAAGCCGAGACACTTACCGAGGCCTTTGACAAGGCGCCGCCACTGCACATTCAGGACATTGTGCACTCGGAATCGGAAGCCAGTCAGTTTTGGTCCATGATTGTCCACACCATTCTGCGCATTGTCATTCTCGAGGGCGGGGACAGTTTCAAGCAATTCCGAGAGGAGCTCCTCAAACGACAGCCCGCGACGGAGGACAAGATTGATGTTCATCAAACCAATGTTCGGCCTGCACCTGCGTGGCAAATTGACCAGTCCACAATAACTGGCAATGCCGAATTCATTGAGGCATTTTACAAATACTTGGGAATTCTCACCTCACCCACTTTCTCCACCTGGGCTCGTCTCATCATTGGCGATCAGCTTTCCATTGCCCGGCTCCGTTCCCTTCTCACCATACGGGCTGGACAAGAAGGCGGCGCGCGCGGGTTTTGTAACTTTGTGCTTATTCCTGGATTGTTTCACGCCAAGATTGCGGACACCCATGGATTCTTTGCGACACACTGGGGCAAGCCCAACACGGGCAACCGCGTCCCTGGCAGCCTCTGGTATCACAACACCTTGATTCACCGGCTTCCCATAACCCTTACGTCCCTCCCCCCTTTCCGCACCTGCCGCGACCTCATTTGGGTCTCTCTTTATGCTCGAGTGCTTGATTGCCTTCTTCTCGTCACGGGGAAGAAGTCTGTCGGGGACGTCGTGGACAAAACGACTACGTTTGATGAGCTTCTCGGCAACGCGACAGCTATCTACGAACGCTTCGTTGACGCTGACACTGTTGAGTCTCTGCGTGCCGAGCGTGCCTTCGCGGTAGACGCAGGAGTAGACCCTGCCGCTGCAAAGAAGGGAGACATGGTTTTTGAGAATGCGGTTCTCTTTCTCCGAGACGCTCTCATTTCCCGCGAATACGCCGATGCGGTCAAATGCGGGGATTCCGGACGGGTGGTCCTCGTGCTTAAGACCTGGGCATTGAGCTATCGTGGCAGCGGACGCTCAAAGTATGCATATGAAATGCTCAGTCTAATCCACAATATCACCCACGTCTGGCCGAAGCCCATGGTGTGAGTGGAATTCTTTCGTTCCCCTTTCTTTCTAATCACTCATGTCCGTTACAGACAAATTGTATTGAATAATTGGCTTGTTAATACTACGGGTAATCCGAACTCATTTCTTGAGGGGGATCTCTTACAAGAGCATATGAACTATTGGATCAAGGTGTGTAATTCATGTCTGTAGTGCTACGGTAACGTCTCATCAGCATCCACAGAATTACTACCGGGCTCATGGAAGTAATTCCTCGTGGGACTGGATGGAGATGCTTGCCCCCTGTGTCATTGTCCTGCGCGATCTCACCCGGAGTCTCAATGGTACCCTCGGTGCCGACCTCGGGACGAAGCACAAATCCCCTGATCACTCCAAGGACGTCAATGTTCTCATGATCCGTCTCAACCAATATGATGTGCACAAAATCGTACGCGGGCGTGTCATCGACGAGGACGACGGTGCTCCTGTAACAGACATCATCAGCGCGGGCTTGACGGACCTGACAGACGCCACAAAGAATGCCATTGATGAATACAACACCACCTTCCGGCTTCTTCAGCAGCGCTGTCGTCTGCCCGTTCTCAACCAAGGGGGTTCTGAGCCTGCGGCACCTCTGGCGCGCTTGATAGCCAGCAATGTCGGAGCTGTCGATGGCAATCCAGGTCTTGCAGCCGTTGGTGGTTCCTCCGATGTCGACACTGTGATGGGAGATGCAGCTGAAGAAACCCAGCAGGAAGATGCCGAAGCGGACAGGGAAGATCTCCTTGATGAGGAAGAAGCTCTGACGTTGACGCTTGAGACGGCTGACGATGTCGCGCTGGAAATGGATGAGATGGGTCTTGAAGACGAAGATCACGACTTTGAGGACGATAGCAGTGATGACGAGGACTAATTTCTATACTGGGCCATGTTTTGATACCCTGGGTACATGATTCGGGCGGTCTGAAGGGAATCTGAGAGGGTCGAGGAAAGAGCATTGAGCGAATTATTCTAAGTCGTTGTCACACAATCGTGTTACATGCTGTGACCGGCTAGAGTTACCCAGCCGCTTCGCAGATCAGCTTGCTGGTCATGTGAAGCGGATGGTCACGAGCCTAGGAGCAGATATGCAAGCCCTTGTCGAAGGTTCATATTCTTGGACAGTGTCCAGATGTGCTGACGATCAGTTCTAGTAGTGTTTCCACGCTGGATCTCAGGCCTCAGGTCCCATTGAAACGAGGCACGAGTCCTGTTATGATATCGAATACATTTAGGGTCGAGCCGCTCCTGTATCGAGTTGTCTTTCTCTCTCGGTACCCAAAGCTAAGCAGGCAACAGCATACATCAAGCTGCGACCACGCCTCTGCTCTGCCTCTCGAATACCCGCATTCAAGACTCACATACCTTGCCGTTCAATCTCCCTCGGCCGCATTGTCGATGATATTGTTGTCCGACGCCGCCGCTTCGTCCCTTGCTCGAGATCTTCGCGGGCCTTGTTCACAGATCATACCTCGCCCCATCTCAATCCCAGTACGCACACATACTTCTCGGCAACAGCTAATCCTACTCACTCCTCGATTTCCCCCGGTCTTTCGTTATCTATCGGATTTTCCCCGTTGGACAAACACTTTCGTTCCGATTTATTCCAGGGTTGCACTACGGCCCGGTTGAGCAAGTCATTTGTACGAATACGGAACAACCAGGGTGGCCAGAATGGTGAGATAACTTTCAAGGCACCCGTCAGGCCCTGACAGTCCTTCGTGTCACCGCAGCTATTCAGTACCCTGGTTACAATTCTATCTGTACGTCAACGACGCCACCGAGACTTCAATATAACCAACTCCAGCTGGGGGATCTTCAATGCCCACCTCAATGCCCATGAGTACTGCTGAATTGTATGTTTCCTACATCACTCGCGTTTGTTCAGTCATCTGATGTCTGTGTTAGAACAACCCAAAAGGTAGCTCCCCATTGAACCAGTCAATTCTGTTTTTTGTAACCTCGCACTCTGCAGCTCTTGGGAATGATGATAAACTACGGGCTCACGGGTTCGTTGATCGTCCAAGTCTGTAAGTTGCAAGTGGTTTCTCATAAGATCTGCTAACACCTGTCAGTCCATTACTACTGTGCATTCCCAAACGATTGGATCGTCGCAAAGGCTGCAGTCTATACTGTATTTTTTCTGGAGCTTTTGCACACCGGGTTGATGGCCTCTTCTTCGTCAGCACCGACCTGCTCCAATTTGATCGGCTGACCCCGTCTCTGGTTAGATACTCGCTATTCGGGTCAGGCTATGGCGACGTTGCAGGCCTGCCCGCGCTCGCCTCCTCGTGGAAGACATGGTTCTCAGGCACTGTGCTTACTGGCTTGATCGCCGCCATCGTTCAAACCTTCTACGCGGCCCGGCTATATTCCTTCTCTCGTTCAAAATTCGTCGCCGGCATGGTGATTGTGGTGCGGATCACTCCTCGTTTGCTGATTTCTATGGTTTTCACTTGGTTCAATTTAAAAGCTGGCTCTGTTACAATGCGGCTCAGCAATGGTGGAAGGCGCCATGCTCAGTTTCACCGATGATGGAGACCGCCCCTCTGAGCCCTCTCGCGCTCCAGTCCCAGTACTTGTGAGTTTCCCTTCCAGGAATTTGCTCAAACTTATCACAATTCGTTGCTGTGGCTCGCAGGCAGTGCCCTGTGTGATCTCATAATCGCAGGAACCATGACCTTCTACGTGAGCATTCCGAACAAAATGAACACCTGGAACATGACTCCATTCTGTTTCAGCTGCGCCGGTCGACACCTGTATCGAATCGCGTGAAAAACAGGTTGTCGACATTGATTAGGGCGACCATTGGCACTGGAACTCTGACGGGTAAGTGACTAGGTTCACCAATACTTGGCTCATCCCTTACAAAGCCGTCGCCGCCATCCTCCAAGTTTCCCTGACATTCGCATTCCCAGGGCATCAATACTACACTGTTATTGCTTGCACGCTTGGCAAGTTTTACTCAAACAGCTTTATGGTATGTATGTCTTGTCCTCCTCGCGATCGAAATTTCCCACACAAAGTCAACTAGGTACTGCTGAATGCACGGGCCATTGTCGTTGATGGGCGTGACGATGAGACAACCACGCAGAGGGCGCGCGAGATTGAAGTTGCTCGAACTGTCTGTGTTACTGTGAGCTGGAGCACGCTGCCTGCGATTCAGGAACACACACGGCACAGAATTTGATACCGGCCGAAATGGACATGGGCTTTGAGCATTTCTCTCCTCGTTTACATTACATAGAGATAACTAAACTAAACCGCAGAGAGTACTTCCATACAACTCAAAAATGAACCACGCCTCCCACTCAATCAACCCACGTCACCCTCCACAACTGGAACTTATTTCTTGTTGTCGTTCCGTCGCGACGCCTTTTCTCCGGGAAACACCACTTACTTCAAGTGCTCTCGCGGCGCAGGGTATTCAGCTGAGACGAACACATGAATCATTTCTCTGCGCGCAAGCACGTCCGTATCCCGCGTAGTGCCAGCAAGAACTTCGAGACGCCGCTCAAGAGTGGGAACCCGTGGGACGTCAACGAGCTGGAGATCGAGGCTTCCGCCGCGGAAGAGGCTCAGGCACCCCTGGTGGAGCAGGACGACTACGACGAGGTCGAGTCCAATACCCTTGGTGCGTCCGAGTCCGCTATTCTTCTCTCAATTTCTGCACTGCTATATTTGAATACCTGCCTCCATTCGACTTTACCTTGCCCGAATACAAGGCCGTGGGTGCTACCCTGCTGCAACTCGGACATTCCAGCCCATACGACGATACGCCACCAGCCGAGCTCGAGCCCGCACCCGACGCATACTGTTTCCCATACCTGAATTCTTCGGTATGCATACTTGGTCCTTCCATCACAATTCATCGCTGATTCATCTGCTGCAGAGGCCGACGATCCGTTCCTCGTTATGCAGCCCGTCAAGCCAGCACCCAATTCGCATCCAACGCACGTTCCACCCTCGTGCGGCCGAGACAGGTGGCCAAGACGACGCCCGTTGTCGCAACGTCCAAGACGTTGGTTGGTCCGGCATCCAAGTCCTCGGTAAAGCCCTCGGTAGGCGCGTCATGCAGGCCTCCGGTCACCACTTTCTCTAAACTCTCGTCCAAGCCTTCAGGTATCTTGCCGTCGAGGACGCGTCTCACTACTGGTCACAAACGGGTTCCGGTAAACCCACAAGCGGTAAACGCCCCCTCGACCGGTATTTCAGAATGTCCAACCCTGAGCGCCAATATTATCCCGCTTGTGGCTCTCGAACCAGGTCTGTTGAACGATTTTGTATTGGATGTTTGACTTTTTTTGTGAATCTGTACTCGACCCGTTCAAACTATCCCTGTTTTGTGGGGTGCATCCCGAACAATTTATTTCAAGGACACGCAATCTGCTTCCGACCCAACCCCATCACGCACGTTTTCCCTCTCCCTTTCCTCCGGGTCTTTCTGAAGACCGACCCCAACTCGTGCCGAGAACGAAGACTCCCAGACCCAATAACAGCGCATCGACGCCCCACGTCTTTCCCTCCACCATGCGCTTGCCGATAGGCTCGAATCCAGCCTGTCTATGAACAAGTGTCGATAGACAGGCTGGTCGATTTCGTCTGATAGATTCGTGTCACCCGATCAATCCCAATAAGGCTACTCGGCGTGATCGGCTTCTCCATCACATGCAGATAGAGTCCTCTGGCCATCCTCCACGGGGTGCTAGCGACTTCAACGTGGCTCCAATTTAAACATTGAGATAGTATGGCTATATTACATGTACTATATACACGATTATCTGTGAAAAAGATGTCTCGACTCACGGCCGCACCGTGATTGACAGTGCCGAATAGCCTTTTATGGGTAAATGAAATCATTGATCGGGTGACGCGAATCGATCAAACGAAATCGACCGGTCTGTCTATCGACCATAGACAGACCGGTTCCGGTCTAGCTTGCCGACTCCGATTATCCGTTCTTTAAGATTATGCCTCCCTTTTTGATCGGACTGATGCTTCTGTCCCCATTGGTGTGAAGCTGCTTTTATTTTTCTCTCTCATCTGGCATGGTAGCCAATGGGCTCTCTCCAGATCTATGTTCATTTTTCTCATGAAGAACCCCGACTCTGCAGCATTTCAACAGCATTTTGGTTCACCTGCCGCCGGCTTGAGGCAACGTATACCTGCCGAGAGTTGCGTGTTCATCTGATTCCACAGCAATAATGCCGAATTCGGTTCCCTTCCCTCGATTGACCCGCCTCATGCTATTCAACAGCCTTTACACTGCCCCGTGAATCCCCGGTGGACTTCTGACACGGAACACGGCGGTGAACACGCGTCCTCGGGCTCTGGGCCGGCCCCACCCTGGTGACCTATTTAACACAAGCCCGCGCCATCGTTTTCCAATCGACGACCCGGATACAAGCACCTCATTGCTCCCTCGGCGCCTCAACGCTCACCTGTGGTCTTGATCTTCCCCGGGTCTGGATCAATTGGATTTCGTTGATTCAATGCCCTCTGCGCTGCCGAGCTCTGTGTCTCTGCGTCTCGATCTGTATCCCTGATATGACGCTGGGCCCGGCTACTTGTTATGTCCCATTCCAACGCCAACTCCGGTACCTCAACTCCGGTACTCAACTCCGGTACTCAACTCCGGTCACGTCGGGATGCCTCCCGACGTCGAAGCGCATCACGCGCTCCTCGGTTCTATCCGGGTACTCGGGTTTTCACGCGATGAAGGTATCTGAGCGTTTCCCCCGGACTTGGTATTCATCAGGATATCCACTTGATCATTCCGTGCGGACTTAATCAGCTTATATCCACATAGCCGCATAAGTCCGTTTCTATTATTGGTCTGTGGTAATGACATATATCTCTACTTACTCGTATATAAGACTTTCCTTATCTGTATTCAACCTTAGTTGATAATTGACGTTCTTGACTACTCGTCTTGGCTGGTTCCTACTCCTTCCCTTCCTATCAACATAGCAAGGCGTCTTTGACACCCTACTCCTCTGTGGTGCTCTTAGATCGTTCCTCCGGTCGACTCCTTCCAACTCCGGTCACTACCGGAGTTCCGGCATCTACTCCGGACTTGTCTTTTGGAATCAGATCGTAACACTACTTCTCCTCCACGTGCGGCTGAAACTTGCAGTTCCAGACTTCCAGCATCTCAGACTTGAACTTTTCAGTGACCTTCCCTCGAATCATTTGTCGCTGATGTCCCAACACGGTTGGTCCCGGATGGCGATCACTCTCGAGTTTTCGACACAAGCGTCTGCGAGCTCTTCAATCAAACTTCTCGACCTCGACCGCCACCGACGCCAAACCGACGCTAACCAACCCGAGAAAGCATCGCAAGTTGAAGCGCAGCCTGCTGACCAGTAGACCCAGCCCTGAGCCTTCCGGTGCATGGAGTGCGTAACGAATTGGATCTCCAGCCGTCCTTGGAGCTCAAGTCGACCATAGCGCCGATCCGCCACTTCAAGTAGATCCAATGCAGCGCCACTTAGGCCGCTGCTTCATAATTTCCTCTAAATAATTGGTGGTCATTCCTTACTCTAGTGCTTAAATGACTCGGACCTCGATAATCAATTGATTCTGTTCAAATCAAAACTTCCGGAGCGAAGCGGAGGAATGCCTTGTACTGAATAACACACTCGTCATGGCCGCGGCTACGACGCGCGTTTGAGGCGGGAGGAGAAGAACGCCGAGTGTGATGTCGACGAAAGGGATGCAGGCAGACATGGTGCCTGCGTCGTTGGGTGCGCGGGCGATTTGGTAGGCGTACCACTCAGGTGTATGTGCGCCAGACGTGAGGCGGGAGAATGCACCGGTGAAGTTTATGCCGGCAACGGCGAGGGTTGCGGGGATGTGGAGGTAGGAGGCCATGGTAGGTGTGTCTTGACTTGGTGGTGGTCGGGAGAAAGAAATGACTTGCCACGGCCAAGTCACGGGCCTTGATTTGTCTACTCGGATCGGTTCGGCCCGGTGGTTTATTATGACTCGGCTCCGACGCTCTGATCCGTCGACATGGCTTTTTCACCAACGCATGAGGCACCAACTATTGTGCTAGTGACCAGGAGATCGTCTAAATCTAAGCATTCCGCGCGGGGCATTCTCTTCGAGTACACACCGTGACCCTTCACGGCGACATCACCTCCTGAGGCTAAGCTCGATGCATTGAATTGAATCGGAGCGACGATCTCGCAACTATTGCGCCACCACGAGGAGACTCATCATTGCAACCAAGCACCCCCTCTTTGCTTCTTCTCTTCAAGTCGGCGCCCTTGATGACGAAATCCAAATTGAAATCGAAGCCAGACGATCTCTCGCCCACATCGAGATTGATGTACAGAACTCCCACTCGACCTGTGCCGCTCGAAATCACGAAGGACAACAACTATTCTGCTACCGCGAGGAGATCCTCCAAATCAAAGTCCTCGTCGCTGGGCCTTCTGTCCGAGTACACACCCGTGATGTCGACATCCGCCCAAAAGCATCCAGGACACCTTCATCATCCAATCTTCATCGCGTGTCTCTCTGACCTGAGCTGTCTCATGAGTGCCACCGAGTGTCCCGATTGGCGGGAACTGGCATTTTGGATCTGTTCCCATCCGCAATCTGTCCAATGAAGGATCACGGGAAGCAGATAAACGCTGTTCCAACCTCCCTTGCTGGACCGCATAACAATACCATCTTATTCAGCTCTCTCTCTCTGTCGTTTCATTCATTCGTTTTTGTTTCTCCTCCTCAAAATGACTCGCAAGCGTGTTCTGGCACTCCACGGTCACTCGCAGTGTGCCCATTCCTTTCGCCTGAAAGTGAGTGTAGGATTACTGCGTCATTCCCTGGTCCTAATCCAGCGACAGCTTTCTGCCATTGAGGATGCGTGCCAGGACACTATCAAGTTCGGTGCATATTATCCTTCCAGCCCATTGTGCAAGTACTGACCCACCAATAGTCTACGTGGATGCGCCGCACCTCCTGATGCCTGTCGACGTGGCCGGTGCATTCACTGCTGCGGAGGCTTCGTCGCCCGTTACGATCACGATCAACGGTCACCCTGCCCGTGCGTGGTGGCGCTTCCTGTGGGAAATGAGCGACGCCGACGCTGCGATCAAGTCATTCAATTGTATTCGGAATGTGCTCGAAACGGAGGGGCCTTTTGATGTCCGTTCATGTTGGCGCGGAAATAAAGCGGCTGATAATACTTTGTGCGGGCAGGGTATCTTGGGATTTAGTCAGGGCGTGGCACTTGCTACGATGGTTTTGGCGCATGTGAGTCACACCTTTGTCGTGAAAAACCAGCCAACTCACTCTTACAGCTTGAAAACCCGCACATCGAAGGGAGTTTGTTCCAGGGTATCGACCATCCACCTTTGTGTGTCTCCATCCTCTTTGTTTCTCTTCCTTATTTGCACTTGACTAACACTACGTATAAGTGAATTCGCTGTTCTCATCTCGGGCTTCTACGCACCTTGGTGGTCAATTCCACTGGGTCCACACCGCCTTCGCACACCCTCCCTCCACATTTTCGGTATCAACGATATCATGGTGAGCCCTGAGAACATGGCACGGCTGATAGGGTACTTCAAGTCCCCGCGCGTCGAGATTCACCAAGGTGGTGAGTGACCGGGTACTACGTGCGCCGAGTGTGTCTGATATCGTTGTGTGTTAAAGGACACTTCATTCCCCGCACACTCAGTTGGCGCCGTTTCCTGGTCGACTACCTCAGCTCGCGGGGCACCCACACCGGCAGTGCTCGGAGTCAGCACGCTGTCGCCGTGAGGTCCCCGACACCGCCGCTTTGCTGGGAGGAGTTTTGCAGTATCCAGCGAATGTTGGATGATGCTAGCTGATGGACGAAGGTGGCCTTTTTTTGAGTTTTTGGGCGGGGGATTAGGGCCTTGAGGAGGCGCTCCAGCGTTTGAAAGGGCTCCGAAAATAATACACATGTATAAGTTCGCAGTGTGCTTACGTTCATTGTATATCTTGCAAGACGCATGTTGAAAGAGGTAAGGGCTGAGAGCAGAAGTGGGGGAAAAGTAGATGCATTCATCTCGAAAATCCGCTCCTTATATACCCTACAGAAACGGTCACGTGATATGGTAAGAGTCATATACGAGAACAATAGTAACTAGGTTGTAGCTAGGGAGAACAATAGGAGTCCGAGTCAAGTACGAGTCATACGCGGCAGCGCGATGACTCCGAGAGGCGTTGAGTCAAGAAAGTGTGAGTCAAGAAATAAGAAGAACGCCTCGAGGCTGCAACTGGATGACTCGACAGTTTGCCTCGTGTCGTTCACTTCAACAACGCAGCCCGTGAGTGCTGAGACCCCAATTCCATGTCGTCGTAGTGCACCGTCCTCTCCATGTGAACACTGATCTGCAATGCATCCTGAAAAAGTACTGGTCTGAGTATCTCCAACTTCTTGATCCCGAGAGGCAGAAGAGGCATACATACAGAGAGAAAGCTGGCGGGTTTATTATCCGTCTGTAATCCTGCGTCAGCAACCAAAAAAGACGGGGAGGGTTAAATGATACCACAAGTTTCAGGGGGTGTGCAGTCTCCAGAGCTATTGGAGTCCCTCTCAGGACGTGATTCCGAGAATTGAGACTATGATAATGTGAGATTTCATCGATTCGGGAGCGTCGATAGTCGTTTCTGAAGTAAATGTCTTGACAGACTATTTCAGAGCCGGGCTGGTTCCAAGGTGTGGCGTTTTGCCGGGCAAGATACGCTGGTTAGATGCCGTCCGCGCAGATATTTCAGATTCGGCCAGGAGATTGATGTCAGGTCTCGCGCAAGTCTCGAGCTGGCGTCTTCGTCGTCTTCAGGGTTATTACATGGCCATGTATACCTGGGATATCGCTGCTTCAAGCTTCAAGCGCAAGAGACAAGAGTTGGAGATGATGGACGGAGAGAGAAAGAAGCCGCTCCGATCCGAGAAATCGTGTGACACCTCCTCCGCTCGGAAGGGTCTTGATTGGTGTGCGGCCGCCGGTCACTGCGTACGTCTCCGTGCTCTCCTCCATCTGCGGTCAGCTCAGCTCTTACAAGCGACACGAATTTGGATATCAAACGGATGGGCACGAGGCGCCGGGACGTCCTCTTTCACCCACACAATGTGTCAATGTCCGCTGCGAGCTCTTTCTGTCTGCCACGACCATACACGCCATGTTACGTGCGAGGTTTTGCTGTACTTGAGCGTACTTCCCCGACCTGTTTTCGCCCTCGCCCTCCCATCCCGAAATCCTCGTCCACAAGATCGCTGGCGTCGACACGCACATCCATGATCTTCCTCCCAAACATAGATGATGAGGACCGTTGCGACAGGTTGGGATGATGTCGACATCACAGGCTGCTCGCAAATCGTTCGGACAGCAGCACGCTCCTGCAATAAAAGTCAGATGTAACGAGATTCGGGGGCTCGTGTCGACGAGGAAGAGCTAGGGTGCTCATGAAGGAGCATGATTCGGGGGCCATTCGAGTCGTGGGTACGCACGTTCGTTCGTTAAAGTACTCGGAGCCGCTAATCATGAGTATTTAGGAAGAAGGATAGGATTGGGTTCTGTTGCTAGTTGATGCACGAATGCGACCACTTTGAGTTCTTTTGGTGTTGTGAGACACGCTGCACGGCGGAATGATGGTGGTGGTCTACTCTTCCTCCCCCGCACGATTCGTTTGACCTGAGAGCCAGGATGCTCTAGCCACGGGCTCAAGATGCCCTCGCGGATGATCGTTAAATTTCGTCAATTCAGAGTGGGATGCTCACTACATTCTTTGTTATGCCCCACGTGCAGAAGCGCCTTCCCAATCTTACAGGCTGCGCTGTCGACGACGGCGCCTTACTTTTGAAGAAGCTCGTTGGCTCCGGTGCGTTTGGCCAGCTGTACCGCCGAGTCGAAACCCGGTCCTCTGTCTCTTCGCAGGGCTCTTCGTGGGCTTCCTCCTCCTCCTCCAATTCATCTTTATCGTCCTCCGAGTCCTCAGACTCGGAATTTAAGCCCCGGGTGTATGCCGTCAAATGCCTTCGCAACACGCGCATGGGCGAGTCGTACGACGGCTGGGAAAGCCTCGCTGCCAACGAGCGCCACTTCCGCTTCGTCCTGTCGAGTCTTCACTTACTTACTCTCGTTGCGCAGAGTCTCCCTGCCGCCCAGATTTAAACTCCGCCTGGGGTCTGGGCATAACCCTAATCAACCTCGTCGCGCCTCCCAATTACTCTGGCACGCCGACACGCCTCGGCACCGATCCATGCTTCATTGAACATTGCTCTCATTTTCGCGGGCCTTGGCAGATTGTGATGAATGAGCGTTCTATATCTCACGATTTACGAATCTGGGTTGCATGTGGCGTAGCATACCACAGCTCTCGGGAACTAAATCAGACATATCAACCTCGTCGCCTCTCACGCACCCTGGAACACCACACGCGCTTCATTGAACATTCCTATCATTTCGGCGAGAGATTGGGACCTTGGCAGATTGTGATGAATGAGCGTTCTGCATCTCACGATCCACGAATGTGGGTTGTCTGTGGCGTATGATACCACAGCTCTCTCGGGGAGATAAATCAGGAATGAATAACATTGTGATCAAGTGAAATGTGCTGAGCGGCGCCCGTGGTGTTGGGTTGACTGAATCAGGATAGCGCTCCCGAACCAAAGATTGTTAGGGGAATCAAACCAACAAAGGCACAGATGGTGCAGTGCCCGCCGAAACTAGTTCTGAACTCAATCCTCATCGTTGTTCTTTCAGTCTGATACGCCTCAACACACTGGATGGCGACCGTGACTTCTATATTTCCCATGCAAGTCCAGAATATCACAACGCCATTTCAAAATCCAAATAAAGGCTGCCCTGTAATCTTCTGCTGGTACGCACATCCCATGTTTCCAGAAATCCAGGTCTCTTCCCTCATCTTCGATCCCACACCGGACTCAGAGAATGCCTTGAAACTCACTGCAACGCGCTACATTCCCCGCTCAACCACTCCTCACGGGTCCACTCTGCTCTTTGTACATAATAGTGGAGGACGTAAGTCCATACCGTTGCCAACCTCGCCGAACGACTGATTTTCACAAGACAAGGAGCAATGGAACCCAACCCTCGAGCAGCTGTTTGCAAGGCAGAAGTTCGCCCAACTGAACATTCGTGAGGCATGGGCGGTGGACTGGCAGAGTCATGGGGAGGCGGGACAAATCAACTCTGTTCAGCTTGAGAACCGAGGCCCCGTTTGTGAGCATAGAATTTTAATCACACTATTCTACTCATCTGGGCCGCAGCCTTGTACGAATGGGCAACCGCGATAGCAGCCTTTCTCCGATCAGACCACTTGCGTGGTCACTCCATTGTTGGGGTAGCCGAGTCCGCTGGTTCATCGGCCATGTCAGTGCTGGACCTTTGTCCTCTGTTTTGAACGCTCATCTCCACAAAGGCTCCTGGCAACCCAACACTTCTTGCCCCACAGTTTGCCCTTCAAAGGAATCATCATCATTGAGCCCATCATGGCCAGCAGGGAGTATTACCGAAACTTTGGTGCGGAGCGTGATAGGGCGATGGCTGTGGCTACTGCGATTGTAAAGGGGCTACGCACAAGCTGGTCAACACGTGAAGAAGCATTTGAATACATGCGGAACCATATTCGCTGGAAAAAGTGGGATCTGCGTGTCTTGCGCTCTCATGTTGTGAGTCTCCACTGCTTTCTCTTCGTAAATCTTCAATCAGGAGACAGGATCATGGCCTCTACGAGTCTCCCACCGGAGAGATTTTCTGCAACAACCAACCGGAGTTATGCTCGTACCAAGAAATACCGCCTCATTTGGATGCTGTTGATCAATACAGAAAGATTGCCCCTCTTATTCCCATTCATTTCATTTTTGGACAGAAAAACAGCTTTGCGTGAGTTCCCGTGTTTCCCCAAGGATTTGAATTGATCAAGTGTACTTCATAGTTCGCCTGAAGCACAACAGTCCATCTTTGATCCAGAGCACAACATCCGGCCATCTTCTGTTCAGCATGTTCGCAATGCACGCCATTTGGTGGGTGCTGATACCATCCGTAGTTGCAAATGATTCTAAGTGTTTATAGGTCCTTCAGGAGAATCCCGATGGTTTGGCAACCGCAATTTGCATGGCGCTGGCGACATTGAAGATGGAGGTCATCTCGGCTCAAATGTCAAAACTGTGAACAAGTGGCCAGCTGTATAGTACTTCGCAGCTCTATGGATTCTGGATGTATTGGCAGTGTGACCGAAAGTGTGTTCGTATATATAAATCCATGATCACCTTCTACTTCTCCTCTTCGCCCTCATTTGACCGTGGGATCGATATATGTCTGTCTGTCCGTGTTCCGCAGCAACAATGGGATGATTGGCCTCTGATGCCCCTTGTTAGATTCATGGTGGTACAAGCACCGTTCCCTATGCTAGTTTTACCGTGGGTTGACATGGGATTTCAACTACGAATTCTGTAGGGCTCGGCACCGTACGTACTGTAAGTATGTGGTAGAGGTGCAAATTAAGGTATACCCGTACAATACGGCCACGGTACCGAGCCCTGGAATTCTGTCTGTCCGTGTTCCGCAGCAACAATTGCCAGATAATTCCGCACTGATGCCCCCGGTTCGATTCATGACGATGCAGCACCGTTCGAGGATTCGAGGCTTCCGTCTGTCCGTATTCATCTCGCGCTGATGACCCTGGTTCAATTCATGGTGATGCAAGCACTGTTCGCCGACGCTGGTTTACCGCGGGTTAGCATCACATGTCTATCTGTGTTCCGCAATTTTCTGTCTGTCCGTGTTCCGCTGAAACGGTGCACTAGGGTGCGGCCGTGAAATAGAAACTCTGAGTAGTATCGAATGTAGTGAGATAACTCAACCACAAACTCAACCACTAATCAATCTAAATCTCAACCAATCCAATGCTCGTGTGTGTGTGTTCGGGGTAGTAGGACAGGCGTCTCGTCCGTCAAAACCTCGGTACAACGTCAAAGGTAACTCTCGGGGGTTCAAGCTCGTCGTGTCCGAACGCGCAGTCTCAAGCTAACTAGCCGGGGCTCAGTCAAACTCTGGTCTCTAGGTTGTGTTCTGAGCAATTTATTGTCCGCACTGGTCTCACAGATTGGAGGGGTAAAATCTACTACTGTACATGCTGCTTTGCTATGGCTTTTATACATTTTGCGGACTGAAGAATATATATGGTATCTGTGATGCCAAGGCCTCGTCTGGCCAATGGCATAGCTCTCATTCCTCTTTCTGATCAGTTCGTCAGGATTGTGTGCTTGATGCCTCAGTCAGCCGTCGATCCTCACGTGCTGCCGGAAGTTCCAGAACGCTCCATCGGTTTATCTCTTTCCCTCTCAGACTGGCCGGAGGTTTCCTTCTGCCTTAGATGCCTGAACCAGTCTGCCGGGGGCTTGCTAGGCAGGTAATCAACCCGCCCGAGCCTCATCATCGATAATTGTGTCTCGGTTGGCTTTGGAGCCGGTGATGCCGGAAGTCGGCACTCGCGGCTTGTCAAACTTCTCTTTCTCAGTATCTCTGATATGTCTCCGGCAGACGTTTCCTGACGTCCGGCCCCTACGTGCGTGCCTGAATGGTTGGGTAATGCAACATTCGTAATAGTCTGGTCTGATCTCCCCGGGTTCAACTCCCGGTGAGTACGGTTCGAGTATTGTCTCTGTTGGTAGGTGGGACGGGCAGTCCCTTCTGATCCTCTTGGTTACTCTCGGGCAGTAGTACACAGTTGTCAACTAATTCCCAAAGCCCTTGAGTTTAATACACTGCCCCGAGGCGGACATGTACCCTCAACATTGATGTTATGCCTCACTGTTCCCGGGACTTGCTTGTAAGCTGGAAACACGATATTTCGTAAATTCCCGGCGTGTAAAAGTACACTGCTTATCACCGCGGACCACAGCCATATTTGGAGGTCCTTCCGCTGATGCCCCTTGTCAGATGCATGGTGGCGGAAGCAGCGTTGCCCTACAGTGGTTTACAGTGGGTGAGAATGAGATGGACTAAAAATGACCGGCATACCTGTCTGTCCGTGTTCCGCAGCAATATTTAGATGATCTCCCGCTGATGCCCCTGGTTAGATACATCGACGGTACAAGTACAGAGTTTTGCTGCCGTGGATGAGCATGAGATCTCACTTCACACAGAGTGTCCTCGATCCGTACTCCAGGCATGGTGTGGCGTATCACCAACTCACCATCAACTCGGGAGATTAATCATTATCAGGTTCGCTTGACATGAGTTAGGGGTTCTAATGCAGTTAGCACGACTCGGAGCCGCGCTTTCTTGCGCTTCTTGAAACATCTTCCATCACAAGCACAACATATATAACTGGTGAGCGCTCTCCCGTCATTCTCTGTGTTCCCTTGAAAATGGCAGCCGCCCCGCACCTGGACAGCACCCTCGGGGCATTCCAAATCAGTGGTGCCCTGAACACCTTCCTCTTTGGAATTGAAACCCTCCAGGTGTATCTGTATTTTCGCGACTATTCAGGTGAAAGAACTCGTTTCAAGGCATTGGTATGTACAATATACCTATGATCTTGGTCTCAAATGCTGATATACTTGGATTGCAGGTCGCCTCAATGTGGTAAAGTTGCAATGACTATGCCACTCTTACTGGTTCTCATATTCTTTCAGGCTAGTTGGATTTGGGCACACCATTTGTACCTGGCATTCTGTGAGCCATGCTTGATTCATATGATACTTCACCTCAAATTGCCTGCTTCACAGCTGTACAGTAAGTTTCAACACCTCCCCGATGAAGCCGCATTGCTCAGTCTTTCAGGTACCAATGTGACATATTATTGTCAACCGGAACATATTGTCACCCAGCCACATTCCATGGAACTGATGGTTCTGTCAGTTATCTCTTCTTGGTCCACGCGCGATACCCTGACACAATCACCTAGTTTTTCCGTGATGACATACATCCTGGTTCAGGTCCGTAGCACTTCAACCTCGAAAATTTTCGAAACTAACTCTTGCTAATCAGGGATTTTTTGCGTTCCGCGTTCGCATGCTTTCCAAAAGTTGGCTGTTGCCAATTATATGCTGGGCTTTGGTTGCTGCGCGTGTTGTTCTCAATCTGCTTCAAATGGGAATTCTGTGGGAGCAGCCGTCGATTGCCATATATGAAGGGAAGCACCGTGGTTTAATGCTTGCTGGCAGTGCCATGGCCCTTGCCAGCGACCTTGTGATCACGGCCTCGATGTGTTTTTACCTTCAAAAGGCCGGTGGCTCTCAATTTAAAGAGTACGCCATTGCTTTATATGATATTTTGGGTTGCTCACCTGCGTTTAGAACAAGAAGAATTGTTGATGCCCTATTCATATGGTCCATCGGTAAGCAGTACTAGTTCCCTTACTCCCATCCAATTGCTGAGCCTTTACACAGAAACGGGCATGGCTACAAGGTGCTTAGAAAGGATTCACCCACTTCAGTTCAAATGTCTGAATGACCCATTCCACAGTTTGCTCAGCATACTCTTCGTCGTCTTTGTGCGTACCCTTCACCAGTTACCGTCTGGCCGTCAATACTTATTCTTGACCTTGTAAAGATTGTCACTCGGAATGACTGTAAGTATTTTTGAATCCGAAAAAGGCTGCTGGACTAAGCCAAACAGTTATTTGGTTCATCTTCTACAACGCACAAGCCAAACGTGAGTTCATGTTACTGCTTCAGCTGGTCGGAATACACTAACTTGTGCACACCAGTCTATTCTAACGCTCTCATGGTGTCGTAAGCCCCGCATTTAGAAGCCTGAACTGCACTGTTAATGCAGAGTAGCCTCAATCGCCGCCAAATTCTGCGCAACAACAATGCCATCAATATGAGCAATTCCTTCCAAACCAGGAGTGGTGACAGAAACCGGGTATGTCTGGCACACCCTAAGTATTTCCCGCATGCTGAGGTAGTTGGTTATAGACCATGGTGGTCGAGATGACCACAATGACTGAAGTGGACGCGCCAGTCAGTAAAGTAAGCAAATCATTTTGATTCAACAGAGTTCATTCTAACCCTGTTACCTGAAGCTGGCGATCGAGCCGTGAACGCCCCGACATTGTCATTACCCTGCTTCTGCTTTACTATTATTTCCCCTTCTTTACGATTATGGCTCCATTTTCTTTGTAACTGTCGAATTGTGTACCCACAATTAATGGGACTCCATTCGTCACATCCTTGGAATGATTGAAATCGGAATCAAAGGTATTTGAGTCTCGGCGTACGATTCGCAATCAAACGGCGTGGTTGAACGCGGTCACTGGAAGGCCACTGGTGGGAATCTCCACCTATGTTACTATTCCTTGCACCTGGCATTATGGCCCGATAGGGACAAGACTCGCCGAGGAATGCTCACCCTTTTTTTGTGACGTGCGCCCAACACCGATTCTTTTACCACTAGACCTCGCAGAGGCAACCTGGATACCCTGGGCATGCTGATTAGATAGAGGTGAATTAGGCTCGTGAGGGAACGGAGTTGGTGGCCACTCGCGCATGAACAGAGGACATGAAGAACGGCCGAGATTGGCGCGTGCCTGACAGTAAGGCTCGGTAGGGGTCTGTGGACGACGCTGGGAAACAGCTGTATGAAATGGTCAGTCATAACATGAGAACATTGCCTGAGGGTTGAAGTAAACGCACGATTTCGTCCGCCTCCTCGCAGATATCCAACTCGAACAGCAGACTGTCCAGGATTTACAGTGGGCAAGTAGACAGGCAACCCGAGACGGTGGAACAGACGAGGCACGGGACGATGCAGTGGATCTGCCGCGCGACACGGCGCGAGATGGAGCAGCAGACCTGGCTCGAGACGAATGAACGGAATCGGAAATGTAAGCCCAGCGGGAGTGCCACGACTTAACAATATGCACAGATCTAGAGCCAGAACGAGAGGGGGCGGGAATGAGCGAGCGGTGGCTGGAATAGCTGCGGCGCGACATAGTCCTCGACCGAGGAGGACTGCCAATAGAAGAGGGTGTTTGATCGCGTTCAAATTCCAGCTTGTGCGTGCATGAGGCGCGTCCAGCCATTGAAGGGCCCCGGAGATCCAATTTGCGGGACGCTCAATGTCGAAGAACGAGTGCGGGTGGGAGGCGAAAAACAGAACATACAGATACCCCCCAAGCCGCCTCAGAGTCAATTCTGAACTGCACGGTGTGCCGCGCTGCCGGGTCCTAATCGTTATACAGAAGGGGGGGGGGGAGGATTGTTTACCCGCGGGACGTCATCCACACCAGGCATGGCATTGTCGAGAGAAGATGCCTCCAAGAAGTGAGTATTGCTCGAATTGCCCAACGCTGGGGGAAACATCTGCTAATCTCAATCCAAGGAATCTGGAATCACGGTGTGAGAACAGAGGCGCGGGGCGGAGCAACGGGGCAATGCCGTGCACATGCACACGGGCCCGGCAATCCAGTCAAAATCCAGTCCATCCGGGGCTTTGCTCATGGAAGGAAGGAAGGAAGGAAGATTACACGGCACGGTCCCACTTAGGAACGCCGGGGCCCGGGAAGTATCTGAGTGTACAGGCACATATTGTACACTACGGTTCCCGGACTCCTCCAAAACCCCTTAGCCGAGCTCACGGCCGCAGTCTCTCGACCCACCGCTGTAGAACTAAGGAACCCTGGAGAAGTAAGCACGACTGGACGGATTACCTCTATTACAAGCATTTCTTGGTCGCCGTACGGGCTTCTCGTAGAACACTTGAAGGACATCATACACGAATTTTGCCAACAGCGCAATGTTTCTCCGAGAGTATAGCACTGTTTTGAAGAACTCGACATCTGACTGACTGTACCTGAGCGGCTGCATCTCAGGAAGCGGTAGGTGGATGACCAAAATGAGGGGCATTCATCCCGACGACGGGCCTGATGCCAGTGGGGATGGAACCAGGGGAACGTCCGATTGCAGATAGATGGTGGTTGCGATAAGAGATCGTGGCCTTTGGCGGATCAGATGTTTCTCACATACTTACCTTTTCGGTCAGCGGTGCAGCGAGTTTCTTTCCGTTTCTTGGGGACGGTTTTCTAGGCTTCAAAAACACGCAATCGATTTTATCGGTGAAATATACGGTTGTGACGGCTATGTCTTGTATGCCAGTTATTCACGCCGAACTGAAGCCGAACTTCTCAGTCACACGATGTCTGTCATTGTCTTGTGGGACAGGTGGCTGTGTCCGTTTCTGATTACACACCACCACCTGCACGACACCAGCGCTGCTGGGCTCGCCTCTGGCTTCGCCGAATTCGCCATGAATTCATCTCTCCAGGCAGCATCACCGGACTTTCTCCATTCTGGCCCGACCACGTCATTTCGTAGGCCCGAGTCACCCGACTACTTACTACTTCGGTGTCGACATCATCCCCCGCTCTATCGTTGGCCCGCTACACTTCTTCTACCAACCGCCCGATCGCCCGATACCTCTACCCGTGTCCACGATCAGGGTCTGCGCTGGTTCAACGTTCAACGTCCGCTTCGTCTCGGTCATCCAATCCCGATCATCCAAAGCTTCATTGGCCTTCGATGCTGTCTCACTCTGGCTCTCTATCCGCGTTCGCCGTCCGCTTTCGTGCCAACACTATTATTCTTGACCGTCAATTCGGGCGGCGATCCATCCGCTCATATTCGTCGGGGTCTCCTTACCCTGTGCCACTCTTAGATTCGTGTGCGCCCCCCATTCGTGCTTTGTCTCCTTCAATCATATTCGTTGGGGCTTCCGTACCCTAGGCGCCCTATGCGACTCATTCATTCGTGCCAAATTCGGGCGTTGTTTAATTCACTCACATTTCACATTCTTCCCTTGTTTCATCAGGACTTGATTGGCTTTCGATGCCCCCGAATTTGTACTCCCATTTGTCGTTCCCTCTTCCCTCCGAACTTGTTTGGCTTTCGACGCATTCGAATTCGCACTTCGTCCATTGCCCTATACTTTCAATAATATTCCGGCACTTGAAATAAAAAAAGAGTATACTTCTTTTTTATTCTAGACTGGCGCAGCGCTTTGCCACTTTGGCGCTTTCCAGCTTTGACAATTAACGTCTAGTATTATTTTTGTCCAATCCGGAACCCCTTGGCTTTCGATGCCGTCTCCTGCGGACTTCCACTTCCGCGCTCTGCCTCCCTCCCTTGATCCTTTGTTCGACCCTCTTCATCCATCCGGATTTTGCACATCCCTCGGTCTAGTCCCTATCATTGAGAGGTCGGATGGCTTTGCAAACACTTGGATGCTCGCAGGCGATGTTGTCGGTAAACTGACTCCCCACTGCGCTCGCACCACTGCCTTTATCCAGCTTTCAATGGGTTTCCGATTGGAATGTCATGTCGTTCTTACGTTGGGCGCTCAAAGGGTTCATCCTTTCGAAGCTGACCTTTCATATCAATTGGACAACCTGACCTGCATCCCTCCATTCATTCTTCGATGACTTCTTTGACTAATGTTCGCGATCGTGCGCATTTTCTAAACCTCCAACCGCTTCCACTTACGAACCTCGCAGCCGTTGGACATGTTTTTCGCATGGCCGTTACGGGCGTCGCAATGAGCGCATTTGCCCCGCGCTCTTCGTGCCCACCCAACTCGAAACTTGCCACACCAACTCATTCACTTGTGCGCGCTAGTTTCCCACTCCACCACCTCCTTCAATCGTATTCGCGCCCTACTCGGATAACTACCCTCAATTCCGTGTTTCGAACCCGTTGAGGTTTCCTCTGCCACATCGTGGGCTCGTAGATGCGAATCACCTTATATTCTCTTGTCATCCAATCGAAACCCTCCTGGTTCCAATGCCACAACGGTGCCTACCATTCTGTCCCCGCCGAGCCAAACCCGAGGGTTGACGAGCAGAGACAGCAATCTGCCGCTGGTCTGCCTTGCAAATTGCAATGTGATGGATTGGCGTTGACGGAAGAATGACCTCGGCTCCCCTGAGATGCATCTCATTGAAACACGGGTCATGCTGATGAATGAGCTGTTTCGCTCAATCAATGTGATCGAATAATAAGTCCATGTGCGGCTGCGCCGCCTCTTTCTGCATCAGTATGTCACGGCCGCATCTCGTGTAACCAGCTAAAGAAGGATGAGAAGTAAAATCTAGTCTCTCTCGACACAGCGTGGCTATGGGCGATATACTGTGCAAAAATTAGCACAATTTTACAGGGTTTTCAGATACAACATACCTGGTTGGATCGCATCTTGCATGGCACCGCAGCTCACATCGTTTCCGCTCGCGTTGCATCTCTAAACCCCGTTCACATGGCATCTGCGGACTGTTCACAACACGAATATGACCGACAACCTGGCTGACGGTTTGCATCTGATGATTTCACAAGAATCACATCCAGCCTGATCGCAACCACGCGGGTGACATCTCTAGATCTGCTTCCGTGGATCACAACTACACGTGCTGTTACACGACGCGCCTGCGGAATAGGGGCCAGTTTACTTTTCCCACTTCTATTCCATTGCTCTCCGGTTTCCTGTCCCTGATCACGCGGCTTTAACCACGTGTATCCTGAAGCGTACTAGTAGGTTGATGCGTATGATCTCCACAGATAAGTATCCGCTGACTCAAACTGTGCAGTGGGACGCGCCGCCAAACAAAGAAAACGACATCCATCGCTCTTCTTCTGCATCCAGCTCGCCGTCCTATTTTCACCCTCCTTCTCTGTCAAAACCGATCCCCACGGTGAGTTCTCCGGGCATCTTCAGCCGTGATAGTCCTTCATGGCATGCTAGATGGTCGCCTGGTCGGATCTGTCCCGGTGCACCAATTCGGACTGCCCCTTCAAGGGGTCGTGCCGCAAGTTCTGCCCACCCACACCGCTTGGAGACGTCTCTGAACAGGTCACACTTCTCGCCATATGTGTGTGCGGCTGCCGTGGCATGCGGCATGATGGACCGGGGGACCCGGTGCGTCACTAGTACTTTTTTCCATTCGATCCAATCTCACTGAGCGTGCCAGGGTCCTACTCTGGGCAAAAAAGCGTCTGCAGACTCTGCAGACACGGTCCGTATTTCCCTCTCTGTTTTGACCACCGTCTCATACACCACCAGTCTAACCGCCCGAACCAGAGCTCTGCTTCTCAGCCCTCGGGATCAGGCGGTCACTTCTCCTCCGTGGGCGAGGCTGCTCGTGAGCGGAAGACCCGCATGAACGCTGACTTGATGAACGACATCAAAGCAAACATATTCGATCCGAGTTCCAAAGTGCGTGTTGATGCTGGTGCCGATGCTGCCGTGTACTAACTTCGGGTCCGAGGTTCATCAGGAAGCCTGGTCGAAGCTCACGAGTCTCCCCAGTGGTCGCAAACGCAAGTCGGCGGCGACGCCTACCACACCGGAGGCACCTGCCTCAAAGCGCCACCACACCTCGACATCCACCAAACCGCCCACGACGAAGGCGGCAGCAGCCAAAGCAGACAAGAGCCCCGCTGGCTTTGCCGGCTTGACGGTGATCATTATGTGGAATACCCCCTTGGTGGACGCGGGGAATTGCCCTCAACCAACGGCGACCGAGTGTGTCTCTGTTTTTCTTCTGTATTCTCCGTTACTAACTCTTGCAGAATGTGCCAGCTTCATGGCATCGGGTATGCTAAATACATCCTCTTCCCTACCACATCCACGCCCTTCGATGTTGCGCGCATCATCTCGGATACATTCATAGATGTTCCTGCGCTGGCGCAACTCGGGCCCCAGATTTGTCTGTACAGGCTTCTCGCCATCGTCTCCGCCGGACATGGGAGGCCATCGGTGTTGAAGCCTCACGTCGGCACCAACATCACTTTGAATGACCTCCAAATGTACGTACGTGGCGCTGGCGCTAGTTTGTCTCCTGAAGTCGAGTAGGGCCTCCTCTACCCATCGCCAAGCCAAAGAGTTCAAGAAGTGTGTCTACATCGCCCTCCCGATCAACTCTGGCCGCTTGCCGTTCGACGGTAACGAATCCGACACAACTAGCGACTCCGACGACCTTCCGGAATCGCCGATTAAGCCTGCTGCGGTGAGAGCCCGTCCTCTAAGTGCTGGTCCACTATGCTTATGTCTTATACTCTAGCCGCGTCCATCGAACGCCATGCCTTCCGCTGAGACCACCATGGTGAGCTCGATCCACATGTTTGCGAGCTTGACTACATTAGATGTCCATCCTAGGGCGATGAGAAGAAGGCCTCTGCCCCGGATCCACCCAAGTTCGGTACGTGTGTAATATGCTGGGCACCGGAGAATTTTCTGACATCCTGTACGGAAAGATGTTCCCAAGACTGGGCCCCTCGACGACGTCCGCAGGCTGCTCGCCAACGTGCATAGGCCCTCGCCCAAGCAAGGCTGGGTAAGACTGTCTTGTTCTTCGTCCTCGCAACTGACCTTGTTTTCACAGTGGCCAACCGTAACTCCTGGCTTGTACGCCGGCGCGCTCGTGGTAATCCCACAGTTTCAGAACTACATCCAACAGTCTCAGAACGGCGCGTCCACGGCACTCGCCACCGACACCATTTTGACTTTGTTCACGCACGGTTTCTTCCCCCAGATTGCCTTTGTTCTGGATTTTGCGGCGTATGACGAGAGTACGCAGTTCTGCATTGGACCACACGCTCTGGAACCCATAGTCAACGTGCTCCTTCTTTTGCGTCGTTTTGCTTTGAATTCGGGTGGCGCACAGGCCCAGACCTGTGTCGAACAGGTTGATGTATACGGTGCCGCAATCTTTTCGGCGGTGCTCACTTTCAGAAACACCGTCGATCGCGAACTTTACGACCCTCCTAATGTCGCCTCCGTTCGTCGACTTCTCAATAACCGTCGTGATCACTTTGGGGTGAGTCGTTTCGGTCACATTCAACTCGGAGATTGACGTTGAGCCCGATTTCTCAATACAGACTGCAGATGCTGAAGATCGCTTTTCCGTGCTCGAACTGTCGGTTCTGCGCGACGATCCAGACCAGTTTTCCATCCGAATCAACAAGGACTTCAACATCAACGACGCAGGTAACATCGCGAATGACGATTGTTTGGTCGTCGGTCCACATGGAATCGACGGTTTCATGTCTCTCGTCGACGAGATCCTGGACCACCTTCCCATCATACATGATTCGTACGAGGCACTGTACGATATTTTCAACTCCACGTGCGCAGCTTTGGGACGACGCATGTCGAACTTCACCAAGGTATGAATTTTAGCTGTCTCTAAATCAAGTGTTATTCTCATGGACGAACAGAGCCAGGGCAAAAAACGTCGTGCCGAGCATTCCACGGCTCCGCCGGTAAGACTCCCCCTGATAATCCTGCTACCGCTGATGCCCAGCGCTGCAGGAGACGGGTGATGGGTCGAGTTCGACGGGCGGAAAAAAAGAAAAGAAAACGTACGGTACTCGCAGTAGTGGGCGCTCGAAGCGCCGTTGAATATATTTTCTGATTTCTGCCTTCAGGGACGTTGTAGAGAGCGAGGATGAGTACATACCCACTGCGCCGTCGGAGTCCGACGGGGAATCTGTGTGTGAATATGATCCTGGTTCGTCTTTGATCTCCTGCATATAATGTCACGCTGATTTGCTCCGAGATGAAAATGAACGCAGCCGATTCACGCGGTCGGCCGATAGCGACACAGAACCAGGCAAACGTCCCAGAGCTCCCTACCCGGACCACATTCCTGAGCCCGAGCGCTTCACACGTCCTCCCAGCCCTGAGCCTCAGCCTCGGCCACGGCCACGGCCTCGGCCGCGTCCCCGACCTTGTCCCCCCAGACGGCCGCGGACAGCCTCCCAGAACGTGCCACCCAGGCCTCCTCCGCCTGCGACACCCCTTGAAGAGCTTGCGAAGATCAGTGTTCCTGAGTGGCTGCTGCAAGCCGCTGTCGAGCGATTCCCTCATCCCGACCCGCCTCGTCGCAAAATCTGGACCAACTACGCCGAACTCTGCAATAAAGATGTGCAACGATGCTACCGGCAGGTTCTGTTGGTATGTAGACTGGACCTATCTTTCCCTGTCTCGTTCCTCACGATACTCTTAGATTTTCCACCCAGATCGTAACGGGGACATCGCCCACTCCGACAGACCGGAGCATCTACAGTGGCGTAGCACTTCTTTGGAGGTGTCGAAGATTTTAAATAGCTGTTTCTCGTAATTTCCCAGCCGACGAGTGGACGAGTTGAATAGAAAATGAGCAGTCATGCACCAAAAAAGATTACTCGGTCAAGAACACAGCCCAAACACCTGCTTCAGCTGACCGATGCTGCCGAATCCCGAGCTTGTACTAGTTGTTTCATATCAATCAGATTTGGTCATCAATCCATCTCTCTTCCTCCTTCCATCGTTTTCGACATTCAAGTGCGCCTGTGAGTCGCTGCCAGTCTTTTGGACGACAGCTTGTTCATTTATCCCTTGTGCAAGTTTGCTTCATCTGACAAAACACAAAATCCCATCCTTTGGCCTTCTTAGCGATAGCATGGCTGCCTCCGGCTGGACTAATCATCACAAGGATCCGACACACGCCTTTCTCATGCACGCGGATAAAATGATACGTGACGCTCAGTTTGTCGTGGACTCGCTGCCGAACGTGGAACCGTTTGCCGTTGAGCGTGCACTCCGGCAGCTCAGTGCGATTCACTACCTTTTCGCTAATCTAAACGACGCGTGGCTCGACCAGGACGACATCAACCAATTTATTTCTGTGGTTCTTAGTGTCCAGGTGCCGCTCCAGGAGTTTCAGGATCAACCAGCGCCGCCTCGAAACGTTGGGACCACAACGGTCCGGGGTCCAGGTCCTGGTCGGCCGCGATACATCCTAGATCTGCGACGGGCGTCCGAGCTTCATGACCTCGGCAACTCTTGGGAGTCCATTGCAGAGGCTCTGGGTGTGCGGAGACGAACCATCTACTATCACCTGGAACGTGCTGGGATCTCGACTGCCCGGCGTCCATTTACCGAAATTTCGGATTCTGATTTGGACGGATTTGTCGCTCACATTTCGATCAAACACCCTTTAGCTGGGAGTGCCATCGTCATGGGGCATCTGGAGGCCATCGGAATCCATCTGCCGTCGGAAAGAGTGCAGGATAGTCTGTGGCGTGTTGACGGGATCGGTGTGATTGTTCGGTACGCTCTCAATCGCCATTCCCACTCCCAAAATGACTCGCTCTCCAGATGGAATGGAATCATTAAGCGCCGAACGTATCGGGTGCGCGGGGCTAACGCCCTGTGGCATGGCGATGGTAACGAGAAACTCCGGCCTTGGGGTTTTTACGTGCACGGCTGCGTAGACGGCTTTTCACGGCTATTCATCTACCTCAAATGCTCTAACAACAAGCGCTCTGCCACCGTGGAGGCCTGTTGGATGGCGGCTGTGGCAGAATTTGGGTGGCCTAGCAGAGGCCGGGGTGATTTTGGGAAGGAGAACAACGGGGTGGAGCGCAGGATGGTGGAGCGCTGGGGTGTCTCCCACAGGGCATATCTCCGCGGCAGGTGCGTGAATCATCATCTCATTGATGATCTGACGTTAAAACCAGATGCTAGATCGACTCAGAACATCCGCATGGAGCGCGGCTGGAGAGATGTGCGAAAGGATACACTCGAGCTGTATCGTCAAATCTTCGCGTATCTCGAGCAGTCCGGCCTTCTCGACATGGAGAGCGCGGTACATCGAGTCTGCCTCTATATTATCTTTCAACCTCGCATCCAGCACTCGTTGGACGAGACCCGATCGTCGTGGAATAATCACAAAATCCGCACAGCTGGGAATAAAACTCCGATCGCTCTGTACCAGCTCAGCAAAACTCGCGCTATCAATCGTGGCTACTGGACAGGCGACCCCGGCGACGATATTCGGACCGCCTCGGACCCTGCTTATGGAGAAGATCCAGGCGAGCGGCTTCCCCCAGCAGATGAATTAGCGAACGACCCAACATCTCCGGACTTCTCAGAGTTCCCCAATGTGGCCGCCGAACGCGACGCAGGGATCTTCGTCAATGAGGACGAGGAGATAAGAGAGGCCGAGGAAGCTCTGGGGGACCTGGGCATTATGGAGGACGATGGTAACTGGGGCATAGATATCTATTGTAGAGCGGTCCTCATTTTCACCGCTCATCTGGAGGAATCCGAAGATGAAAATTGATGCCGAATTTCTCAGAGCTTGGGAAATTTCCTAGGTTTGTTCATGATAGGCAAATGTGACAGTGAAGGCCACGAGATGCAACCGCGACATCGACTGGTTATAACCACAGTACACGAAGGATGCCACTGCATACCGGTCTGATGCAACCAGCTTGTCGGACTGATGCAACTGTTTCTGGGATATATGTGAGTGACCTGCCTTGTGAATGAGATGGACGTTCCGTGAGGATGTCACCATGCCACAGCAGAGATGCAACCATCTCGAGCCAGACATGCGAGCCAATCCTTGAGAGTTGTGAGCACGCACAAAACTTGTTGCGAACCACACAAAAAAGATGCAGTTGCACATGCAAAACACTGTTTCCAACGGGTTGCAGACCATTTTGGATTTTTGCACAGTATATGTGCCATACGTGGCTCCGTGAACAATCTTAGTAAAACAATCTGGATCACGACATTTGGCTGTGATAGATACCCTGATGCATGCTGCAACTGAGATGAAATCGCACACGTATAATGCAAGCCAACATCATGGCCTGCTCAAACCAAGTTCTCTGTGCGAAAGGCACAGTGATCGACGTGGTTCCTGGAAACACGAATGTGATGGATGCCCTGATGTTGCAACCGCTCTAACTTGGTCTTTGCAAAGATCGAAGCAATGGCTTAAATTGCAAGATTGTCACACGCGATCCCAGGTGCGGCGTGGATATTTCCTGGGGAAGTTTACAGCTCTGGCCGCGGCAGCCGGTCTCGGGCCGTGTGAAGGTAATGTACTTAAGTATCGTGCTCTATTTAAGTGATTGGATACAGGTGTACACGACTGAGATGCACCACTGTTGTGGTTGCGGTCAAAGTGCGAGAATTTCCCCAGAGACAGGTCCTCGATCGGTCACGAATCACGATCCCGGGCCCAGCAGCTATATTGAGAAGCGGGACTGTGTGAACCAATCGTGATTCCTATTTCTAATACTTAAGAAGAAACTCGAGTGATTCTCGTTCTTTCATGCCCGGACACATGCTGGCTTCCCTCATCCTCGCCGCGGTATTGTGCGCCCCTGCCATGGGTGGCGTGCCGACCAGCACCTGCTGGGCTACACTGAACAAAACCGTGGGTGGGCGCCTCGTCCAAGGGGCTCCATTTGCACGCTCGTGCTTTGCTTCTGCCTCTGCGGGTACCAATGGTGTATTTGACGCCAAAGAGTGCACCGTTGTCCAAAAAAACTATCTTGATCATTGTCAGTTGAACAGTGTTACCTCCTCTTTACATTGACGGTTTTTGCAGTCTCTCTCACAGGGAACCTGGGCGGGTACATCAATGTGGGTGTTCCATTCTGACCGTTCCCGGATGCCGTTTACACATAGCTAGACACAATGGGAGACCTGCCAACGTTCAGGCGCCCAATGCCTCCTGGACTCAACTGCACCCACAAACCCCGTCGCATTCACTTCACCAAACCGGACATGCAGCCAAGGATCCGTTCCCCCCTTTGCTGTAAGCAATAGATAACCGGCGTGATCGCGTGATCAAAGGGTTGAACATTGATTTTATTCTTCAGATCAATGTCTCTTCGGCACAAGACGTCCTCGCGGGTTTCGAATTCTCAAAAACCTATGGTGTGCCGCTTGTTGTGAAGAATACTGGGCATGATTACAAGGGAAGGAGCGCCGGGCCCGGGGCACTCGCTTTATGGGTCAGTGTGAATCCCTCTTTTTTGATTCTTGTGTTCAATTTTCCCAGGTCAACAGTCTCAAAACAATTGAACACAACCCGCAATTCCTACCCACCGGCTGCGCAACAGGCGGCGCCAAAGAAAATGCAGTCACCGTGGGCGTAAGTCTACAGTCACCGACTTATTTGAACGTTCGTTGAATGTGCTCAAGGCTGGCGTGACCTACTCCGACCTACTTGCCTTTGTTTCTATGCACAACCTCAACCTAACCATCCCTACTGGTGGGGACCTCACCGTTGGTGTAGCTGGCGGGTATGTGCAAGGGGGCGGTCATGGAATCCTCTCGAACGTCTACGGTCTAGCAGCTGACCGAGCACTCGAGTTTGAGGTGGTCACACCGAGTGGGGCGCATCTTTGGGCAAATGGGTGTCAGAATACCGATATCTTCTGGGCCTTAAAGGGCGGTGGAGGTGGAACTTTTGGAGTTGTGCTTGGGATGACGACCAAGGTGTTTGAACAGACGGGGATCAACGCGTGAGTCTCTGTATTTTCTCTGCCATCGTGCTAATGAGGGTAGCGTGCTTGCAACTTTTAATGCCACTGTTCCGGGGCAGAGACTTGCTGTTCTGCAGTTTGCTGCAGATAACGCGTTGCAGTGGGCTCAACTAGGTTGGGGTGTCTACATCTTTGTACGTCACAGCTCCAAGATGCTCCTCATACACTGATGTAAATTACCAGCCTGCGGGCGGACTTGTCCTCGGCAACATTCTCCTCTCGCCCGATGAAGCAAAAGCCTCAATGGATTCTCTCCGCACATTTATCACTGGCAACCTGACAGGCAGTTCCTTCACCATGGCCGTCGAGTCCACGTATGAAGCCTTCTTTAACAACTTTGTCTTTGCCATACATGTTGTGCGTCCGCTTGTTGCTGCCATTCATTAGCTATACAGGTCATTCTAGCCAGATGGTGTCCCGCTCACCGCGGCTTCGCGACTCATCCCCTCAACCAACTTCAAGAGTGCAGACCAGCGGGTGGACCTTGTGAAAACTGTTGACGCTGCGGTAAATTTGGTTGACCTTGCTGTTGTATTCGGTACAACGCCGTGGCTGCACGGAGATCAGGGCAGTACAAGTGTGAACCCAGCTTGGTATGTCAAACACCTGATTTCCTACCTGTGCTCATTTTGAGACCTAGGTACAACTCTCTTTGGCATGTAAGTCATGGTAGCATTCTTAGAGGCCTCAAAGTCTGAATGAATGCAGGTGGCCATTGGCAAAACATGGGATTTCAACACCACAGCTGCAGAGATAGAGGGGAAATACAAGAACTTGACAGCGGTGGCCAGTGGTCTGAGACTGTTGGCACCATTGTCGGGGGCGTATGTGGTATGTCCCTTGCAGATGTTGTGAACTATATCTAACACAAATCCACACCGTATAGAATGAAGCAGATGTGTTTGAACCAAACTGGCAAGGTCGGGACTTGGTTCATTCGCGTCTGTTCCGTATTTACTTGGAATGCACAGAATCTTTTTGGGGAAGCAATTACCCCCGTCTACTGGCGATCAAGACAAAATAGTACGTGCTTGGCTGACATCTCTGTACACAGGCCAGCTAATTGAATGTGTGCAGCGACCCAAACCATCTTTTGGATTGTTGGCAGTGTGGTGAGCTCATTTCAATGTTGTGAGACTCATTGGACTAACACTGGTTTGCAGTGGGATGGCTAGGTAGTGGGAATGAGCGGTATGACTGTTATCCGGATATCTAAACCCGCTATGCTCTGCTGTTTCTATATTCCTTTAGGGTGCTGCAGCGCTCAATTCGGAATTCATTTCTATGTTTGTCACTTGTATGGAGGGACAGAGAAAATTTATTGCTCTGAATAAAGATCAATTATAATACTGGGTTGACCAAGTGAACCAAAAAACTCAGTGTTGTCCTCGGGCAAGGGAAATACTATTTACACGATTCGGACCAGGTAGCAAGTACCGCCGTCAAAACATCTTCCCGCAGGATTCGGATGCCAGTGTCCGTGTCAATGTTCCTGCCATCACTCTCCCATCTTTTCAATGTGAAGTGCTGTGTATTTCACCCCGGGTCCGCTTCCCGCAGGGTTCTGATAACTCAATATCATGCCCGATTCTCATCGCGTCAGAAGTGTGCATACCACTATGAAAGATCATGATCAGAGGATGGTCCTGGATTATGATGCAAATGTCTCGCTCACTGGCATTTCGGCTCTTCTTAGAGCATGGGATTTTGTGGTAATTTTTGGATAATGCCACACGGCGCCCAACGTCCGTGGGTTGCACAATGTCCCCGCTTCCCGCTCATCTGTGCCCCTTGATATCCCTATCTGATGTGTGGAAGTGCGGCAGTGCCTGGATTCCGGCTCTTGTTCTGCTCCCGCAGAGAAGTTCTGAAATCAGTATCATGCCCGACACCGTACCCGGTGATGTTTGCAATTTGTTGTAGGTGTGCAAATAAGAAAATAAAGCAGGGACAGGACGTAGTTCGCCAAACCAAAGAAACGAAAACATGGTTGAAGGCCAAACCAATGAAAAACATGGTTGAAATCTTTTGGAAGTGTTCGAAGTCATGAACCCGCAACCTCAAACGACTGACCAAAATGATGTGATGCACTTATGCCAGAGGACAATGGAATACGTCAAAGCTGTATCGCCATCTCAGTTGAGCGCTGAGCAGCCACTAATTAGATGCCAACGCGGCGCTCATTCAGTCTCATCATTTCTATAGCGGGAATCGGACATCGCAGCGCATCTTTCTGTCTGTGAGAAGCACTTGTGGATCGGGGCCAGTTGATCATAATCAAATCAGAATCCGGCTCCGACCTCAGGCTGGAAAATTTGCACAAGAATACACATGTTTCCTCTTAGGGTATAAAATCCACCAGACTGACCTTGTGAACCCATCCATCCACTACAATGGTTCAGATCTCCCGCTTCCTCGCCTTGGCCTCTCTCATTGCGACCGGCTTCACAATGCCGGCCAAAGGGACTCTGGCCCAGCTTGAGGCTGATATTGCCACCACGTTATCCGAGCTCACCTCCCTCTACAACCAAATCGATGACTTCCCTCAAACAGGTCTCTATGGTGCCCGGGTAGGAGTATTTTGCTCCATCAATACTTCAAATAACCTCTCCCAGAAAATTGACGCCTCAGTCAAGCAGTTTATACCTACTCTTAACAAGTGCACGGCCGATATAAAGGTGAATGCTTCCCCTCAGCAATTTGACTGCGAACATTGGCTGATATTAGTGTCTGGAAGACTCTTCCCCTGCCGATCAGTGAAGCTGACGGAAACGCAATCCTCACCTCCCTCGAGCCCTTGCAAGCCCCAATCTTCGGCGCGTTGACCGATATTATTGACAAGAAGGCCGGCTTTGTGAGTTGTTCATTTGTTCGTCGCCTCGAGGTCTAATCAAATTGCTTTCAGGCTGCGCTTCCAGTCCCTGGTTTTCCGGCCATCATTCTTCAGGATCTGAAAAACCTCAATGTCAGTGTACCCGCCTTCTGGATTGAGCTAATTTCCGTGATGCCAGTAAGTAACCTCAGTGGGCCATCGTCACCCAGACTTTGATCTGCCTATGCATCTAGGACGACCTCAAATCCCCGACACAGGACATCCTGGCTGAAATCGTCATCTTATACAACAACTCCATTGATGCCTATGAAGATTGTGACTAGTTGGATCGTTGATACATACCACATGTTTGAATATTGGATTTCTAATTGTGAATTCTGGTTGCTGAACGTCCATAATTGAGGTGATAGCCCTCCTTGAATTCTACCGCCAAAACAATGGTCCGACACTGGGACGAGGACATAAGCTTTTGAATCCCACCGATTCCTACGCACGGGGGAGAAGATGAGAAAGGAAAGTGTACTCACACAACTACTGCATATTGTCGAGAACGAAGAACTGTTGGGGAGAGAAAAGCTCGAGCCCGGTGCACGTATGCGGCTGTCGGTAAAGTGCCAGAGACGGGATGGTTGGTCCAGGCATGCCAGAAGTCGGAAACTGGCTGAATGAAGGAGTCAAAGTGAGCCAGGGTATTGGATATGCGAGACACAAGGTTGTTGTCATCCCAAATCACGGTCATGTTTTGGTTCGGCTTCGATGACAGATTGTTCAAAGTGGGAGTCAACGAACCAAATTCAGGATTGAGTACTACTCAGTCTGTACTCGAATCAACTCACAGTCTCAAAATGCCAAGCACACTGAATCCGCATCTGCACCTTCTCCGAATCCGTACTGGGCTGGGACTGACCACGAAGGGCTCTTAATAAGATCTTGGGTTCCGACTCGCTTGGATTCCAGTTGCATTCCATTGGTCGACCGTGGTCCTGTAAACACGTCCGTCCGATCAGTAAGACCATGCATGTAGGCAGATGGTGAGAGAAAGATCTCGGGGGTGGGAGAGCGCCCACGTATTGGGGCGAAGTATGACACCCAGCCGATCTCAAAAAGGCGTTCCGAGGGCGGGACAGAGCTGAAGCCCGAGTCGTGATCAACGCGACCTGGTTATCTGAATTTCTGTGAGATTAGGCGGCGGGGCGGAATGTTCATGACTCACGCCCTAAGTCATCGTGTTGCGTTATTTCATCTGGACGCCAGCTCGCGCTTGGAGCGCGATGGGTGAAACTTGAAGCTTGACAGTTCAATTCGCCGAATCCCGATGAAGTTGGCAAAAAAATCTGCCAGCCGAGGAAGACTTCAGGTTAGTTGACTCGACACAGCCATGCCGAGTACAGAGTAGCCAGCAGAGGAGAAAGAGAAGTGGATGAGACCCGGGCCGATACCAGCTACGCGAGCTCTGATGTGGAGGAAAGTGGTGAGGGTTGCAATGTAGGCGGCGAGGAGAAATTGTGAAGAATGAGACGTCGGATGGGCATCACGGACGGCCGTTTTTGCTGAGTCTTCAGGAGTCTTGTCACTTGGCCGTCGCCGCCCTTGGTTGAATGAATAGTGTAGAGGCCGACAGCCGTCAAGACTCAATCCAATCCGCACCGCGCATGTACAGACCTGCACACCACCGCAGACTACAGATGGATTTGAGCGGATGCTCCCTGTTAGGATTTGGGAAGCTGAGCAGCATTCCTGGCATTAGTCGTCGCCCTTCGCGAAGGTCGTCAAGAGATTTGGGTGCGATTCACACAACCTGGCTTTCCCAAGGTTGCGATCGATCCCTTCCACAAATTAATTCAAATATTCCCTCATATTTAAAGAGGAAAACGCACCCAGATCATTCGTATTCAGAATGGAGAACTAAATTCCAGCCGACACAGTCCGCGATTGTCGGAAATTAACCGTGGCTGGATCGAATGTTCCTGCATAGTAATTCAGATCCTCTCTCAAGAAAGAGAGAAAAACGTACTTGAATTCGCTCCCTGCACTTCTTCCTCTCCGATAACCCAACGCTCAATGCGAAGGCTCACTCGGCCGACACTGATTAAGGTACCCTTCTCGAAGTTGTTGATGCCTACAAGGGCCGAGTCCGCGCGAACCCTCGTCCACTATGCACCGTGGCGACGGAGACGATGAGAGGGGTCGTGTGACGGAAGGGCGCGGACGAAGAGGGTGTTGAAACTTGAGAACTATGGACCGTTAAAATGGGGTGGTGTGCCAGGAGGAAATGGAAAAGGCACGCACGTATGTATTCACAGCAGCCTCAGAAGAGGACGACGCTGACAAGTCAGCACAAACATCTCTGCTTCCCAGCTTTTCCGATACTTCCCCGCTGTCGGAAAAATCAAAATTGGCTTGGACTGGCTGGAGCCCTGTTCCAAGCCGTTTCAAGGTCGTAATCCTAACCGTGGCTTGCTACGCACAGGTCAGAATGTTGCAACCACTTTCAAACAAACAGCATTATTACAAACACTTTCAAGCACCCGTGTCAAAGGCCATCAAAAACAAGGAATCTCACACCTGAATCTGCCGGGGACGGATCACTGCAATGAGCAATTGGGTATCAGCTTTGATAAGTTCCTCTCTTCCACTGGGTCAATTTACTCCACCACTCCAGCAAGTTACGGTAAAGCTACGTCACACGTGTATGTACGTGTGTAAAAACTCCACGGGTCATGACCTGAGTTTTGTAGCTTGTTCGAGCTACCGGTTGCGGTCCAATTCGTGAAAAGCAGCTGATTGTCGAGCGTAAAAAGTCGAACCACCTTGTGTGATCATATCAACATGATGGCTTATCTCGGAGCTGTTGATTGGGCTGATCCCGGGTTTGATCAGCCTGGCCTGCAACTACTTGGAACTCGGGACAAAACTTCAGAGTGGTTGGAACCCTTATTCTCCCTTCCAGTGGCTTGGGACACGTTGGAAGCCTCTATGCCGAGGCTTTGAACACCTTGGAAGTGGTCTGAAGGCCACATTCCAGTCCAATCCGTTGCAAGTCAAACCACTTTTTTCCGACAGCTTTGAATCAGGAATGTCGGTCCAAAGTGCACCTCGCTACGGACGAAAACGAGGCGCAGATCGACCGAGTGCTCCCTTGCAGTGGTAGCAATGAGGCAGTATTTGCGCAAGTAAGAGTAGTCGACCCAGCAGCGTCGAGAGCTCATTGACTCGAAGGCTAGTTGGTAAGTAGACATATTGTGAACAGTGGCACGCACTTACTACTACAGTCCAACGCCGCCCTCTCCCGCCCTCGGACCTCTGCAGGCAAGAATCGCGAGGCAATGTCTTGTCGAGTAAGCCTTCTTGAGGTTAACAGACCATCCTAGCGCCGGGATACCCGGGAGCATGGATTTCAAGGAGATTGATGTCAG
Source organism: Roridomyces roridus (assembly GCA_029378245.1). NCBI lineage: Eukaryota > Fungi > Basidiomycota > Agaricomycetes > Agaricales > Mycenaceae > Roridomyces > Roridomyces roridus. The sequence continues at coordinate 682,871 of JARKIF010000028.1, read as the reverse complement.
GTCTCGAGCTAGTGTCGTGCGCAAGTCGTGCGAGTGTATCCATTGTGCTGTTAGCTATTCTGCAGCTAGAAAGATCCGGGAGCCTGCAGGAGCCCGCAGTCCAGAGTCGGCGAGAGGTGGAGATGATGGGACGAGAGAGAAGCTGCCGAGAAATGATCCGACATCTCCTGCACGGAACGACCATCTACCATCTACCACCCGCTTGATGTCTCTCAAGAATCCGCCATCGACAACCCAGCCCTTGTGGTGGCCGCTCACAACGATGTCAAGGACGTGACTCTACATTGACGATAGACGACTTGTCAATAACTGGCCCTAGAGGCGTCCAGTGCGTGTAACGACTCGTCTTCGTCCTATTGCGATCTCACGGATACCCGCAGAGTATGTCGGGCTGTCTCACTTGGACTGTTAATGTTTCTTGGTGGCAGGTGCGCATACCCACCAATCTTTCCTCCTGACCAGTGGGTCGTAACTCGATATTCGAGACTTGGATGACGGAACGAGACCACTTCTGCGACCGGGCGATCGGGTCTTGATTGTTTGGGGTTTTGGGGTGTGCGTCTCCATCGGTTCTGCCCTCAGCAGTCGAACTCACACACAGGCGCCGCGTCAGACCCTACCATTGCCTGGCTCTTAGCTCTCATCCAGTCCTGCTCCACCCCACCCCTCAGACTCAATGACGGACGTCCACCGCTACGCGCAGTGTCTCCAGCTTTTTCGGCTGACTGGACCCCGTTATCACCACCCAGTTGTGCCACGTGGACCATACGAGCAATGCTAACGTTGCGTGTGACTAGGTCCTGTTGTACTTGGGCGCCGTCCTCCAAGCCCCTTTTACCGTCGTCTTCTCCGAACCGAAACCAGCGTCCCGACCATCCTCCACCTCGTTGGCACACGGATCACAGATCTGCTCGGGTCGGGTGCCGAGCTTGGAACGGCCATCCAGAGTGCTCGGCGGGTGCGTCATGCTCCAAACCCAGTGTACTCTGTCCCTGACATTTATGCACTCCTCGCCTTGACCGCGGCGACACATTCATGTGCGGCGCCGACGGCTGGCGCATCTCCTCCACTCTTCCAATCTTCCTCCGTCCCTTGCCACCCGCTCCCCGCATGTTCGACGGTAGATTGGCGCCTGGGATCGCTCCCCGACGTCCGTGTCAGTGCACACCCTGCTCGGGAAGACGGACGTACATGGCACATGAGAGGACGAATGCGCCGAGGAGGTGCAGGCGGAGTTTCTCGATGTCAGTAGCAGTCGTCTGGACTGCTCCGGCTGCACCACGCCTGTCGATGTATGCCCCGTTCGCCATAGCTCGCAGGGCTGGATCATGCTCTCCGAGTTGCCCTGCGCCCGGCACCAGTGCATCTGATTCTTACTCCTACTTAGATAGCTTGTAAACTATGTATTGTATGGGGCAGTCCAGGAGGCCCGAGGGTTAGATTGGTCAGAGCCTTGGGCCTCAGCTAAAGCGCTATAGAGTTTGGAAGGATTTGAGTGATAATGAATTGCCGCGGACATGGTAACTACCCACGTCGGCGAAGAAATTGCGGCTGGAGAAGTGTGAGTCGTGGAGCCTAGCCTCAGCCTATTAGTGGCTGTACCGTCCGGGAGCAATTCCTTTGCCTCCTGCTTCCATCTGTGAATCTGCGAACAACCACGGGTGGCGTTCTCGGCTCGCTGGCTACTAGGTATTCTAGTCGACATCCAGGAGCTCCGATTCACCAAAGCATCGGATTGGCTGTGTCTTCTCTCTCCGCCGATTCTGAAATTGGATCGTGTGTAAAGAAAAGAAGCAGGCACGCTGTAGACGGCGTGTTTGCGGCGGCCGCGTGTACTGTCCTCGCCTTCCTTCTCTTTCACCTTCGCCCAACCGCCTTCCTCGCAATGCCGCCGCCGCACTACTCCTCTGAATCCCCTCCCCATCGGCTGAGAGGCTTGTTGAACAAGATCACAGTGTCCAACTTTGACGCGTTGTGCCCTCGAATCATCAATGTATTCAATGTCCGACCAGATGGGGGAAGCGTCACAGAAGCCCTGGAGTCCTCCGTCACAGTACTCGTCGACTGTGCGAGTTTCGACCGGACGAGATCCGAGTTGTACGGGCGTCTTGTTGAGAGGATCGTCGGGGGTATTGACCCAAACCTACACGACGAGGAGGATGCTGAGAGTGGTCATCGTGGCGGAGCTCTTTTCCGTAAGACTCTGCTGAAGCACGCTCAGGAATTGTTCGAACAAGCGGTGCGTATTTGCTTGTCCTAATCTCTCGGTACATACACTGATACCTGACTGTGTCACCCGCCAGCAGGAGTCGGTACCCTCGGCAGCGCAGAAAAGCCGATTTATCGGATTACTTCGCTTTCTGGTCGAGCTTTTCAAAGTCAAGTCGTTGACGGAGCGTATCATGCATGAGATGGTGAAAAAAATGCTTACACAGTCACTGGCGGACCTGGAGTATCTCCACACTCTTTTGACGGCTGCGGGACAGTTATTGGACACACCCAAGGCTCGCGCGCACATGGATGTCTATTTCTCCCGCATCCGGGATCTGAAGAACGACAGTCAAATCCCGACGCGCATAAAATTCAGGATGGAAGTTAGTAATACCACATTCGCCTCTGAACGGAGCCAATGTGATAAACACATAGGAGTTAGTGAACTTGCGTGATCGCAAATGGGTTGCAAAAGCAAAGCCTGAGTGGCCCGACCAGGTAAGTAGGTTGGTCACTTGCTTTCACGTGAAAATTGAATGTAATCACATTGTAGCCGGTTGCAGCTTCGAGCACGCAGATATCTTCCGAGGAAATCGACGTCCTGTCGTGTGCTCTCGATACCCAGCTCGCCGAACGAAATTCAGACAAGATGTGCCGCTTCCTTTCGTCGTTAGACCAGGATTACGTGCCCACCGTCGTACAACTCCTCCTACAAAACATGCGAAGTTCAACCAACGAAGGCCTCCAACGCTTTGTATGTGGTGTTCTTGCCCACGGCGCTGCGCGGGACATCTTCTTCACCTCAGACGTAGCAGCGGGATTCCAAGAAGGACAGGACGAGCGCGGCTCTTGGACTCCCCCAGAGACCCAGAAGGTGCTGGAAATGATGGACGCTGCTGGACTTCGCCCCAAAATCACCATTGTGGGATTTGAAGCGAACTTCGGAGCTCTCGACATCTTAAAGGCCGTCGGCGAGCTGTTCTCAATGTCGATTCCCGCGGCAATAACGGAGGACGAGTTCGAGAGATGGGTGGCGGAGTTGAAACAGAAAACCGAGGAATGGATAGACCGGGCGCACGCGCAGACAGCCGAGGCGGTATATTTGCGGGAGCTCCTCGCCGACCAGCGCGAGGATGCCGCGATCGTGATGGTCCATTTGAGGGAAACAGCGACTGAGTTGACCAAGAGCCGTGCTGAACGGGAGGAGTTGGCACACGCGCGGGATCTCGCAGAAAAGATGTGCAATTCCGAGAAGATGAGAAGGATGGAGGCTGATGTCTCTCTTCGAATTAGCCAGGAGGATGTCAAGCGGTTGCAACAGGAACTTGAAGAGACACGGCAAAGGTCCCAACGGTTGGAAGAGGAGCTGAGGGTGCTGAGGTCGAATGAGGAGCGGCGGACGGATGCAGAAGCCGAGATGAAGGACACGGCGCGCGACGACGGTCGACAAGCGATGCTGGCCGAGATGATGAAGCTCCTCACCTCAAAGCGGGAGGAGGAACGCAGGGAGCGTGAGGGCAAAAGAGCTGACCGGGAGTCCGCTCAACGACGCGAACAGGAAGCCAAACGTCGGGCGGAGAGATTGAAAGGCGCAGCACAGGAGCGAGAGAGGTGCCTGAAACGAGACGAAGGATACATCAACGCCATATTCTGGACCGCCGAACTCGCTTTCAGACGGTTCGAGCAGATCCTGCTGCATGAGGAATTTGCCAAGATCAAGTTTGCCGACGGCAATCCTCTCATCTTCCAGGCTATCCCGTGGCCCACGGTATCCAAGCCCGGCACATACGGTGCAGTGGACGTCACTGAACAAAGCGTTCGAAGGTTTTTCGAATCAAGGGTGTTGCCGAATAGGAAGTATATCTTCCGACAGGCCTTGCTGGCGTTTCACGATGACAAGATGTCAACGAGGCTTTCGACGATACATGAGGAGGATGTGCGTCGGGAAATCGGGGAGGCGGCGAAGAGAGTGACGCAGACTTTGAATGACTTGATGAGTGAGACTGAGTGAATACTTGGTAGTTGATTTTCAATTGAGCCATACCTTTCTACTCTCGTGAGCATAGAGTCGGCACATGAGCTGCAGCGGAAGGGCATGCCCCCGAGTTGAACACGGTTCTTCGAGTCCAGTAATATGCGTGCGTCTGGTATCTGGAGTAGTAAGCCCAGGATTGCAGGCCAATAAGTATGGGTCTTCCCGTACCAGACATCCGATCTAAGTCGACTGCAAGGACTGAGACTCCGGGGCCGGTTTCAGCCGGACAGAGAGAAGCGCGATGACGACCGAGATTTGCAGACTCGGCAGCTCGGCAGGCTAACTGGACAAAGAACCAGGCATACAGGTACTCAAAAGGCACAAATGTCATGTTCGGTTCAGGCTGATTTGGTGGACGTATGAAAGCAGGATGCGGGGAACTGGTGAATAAACTCACCTTATAATGGGCGAGGGACAAAAGAAAGAAACAAGTGCGACCACAACGATTGTGAGTCCCATTGACAAGCAGCTTCAAAGCGACTACCCAAAACGACACTTACTCCGAAAATACGAGGGCACGACGGCGATTTGCCACACCAGGCGGTGTTTCCAACAAAAGGATGTGCGAATTCCATCAGTTTCACTAAATTGCTTGTTGTCAGTCCGCACTGAAATTGCAGAAGACCTCACTGTACGTCCGCGTCAGCATCATCCAATGAAGCAGAGCCGACCTGACCCTCAGCGGTACACCCAACGCGCTCGGCCTCCCTCATCCTGGTGAACTCCCCGCACCAAGCCCAAGCATAAGCGCCGGATCTTTCCCCGCCAGCAAGCGCATCGAGCGCGCAAGGCGCGCTGGGACGGCTTGCCAGCGATGGCAAGGTCTGGAGGAGGTGGAGTGTTGATATCGGAATTAGGACCGGGGACTGTATACCATACCAGGTAGGAGAGGGTCCTCGTGCCGAGGGCGTGGCCTTGAAGTTCGAGGCAGGCGGCGCGGGCTCTAGTCAAATCCAATGGTCAAGTCTGGTCACGTCAAGACGAGAGAGATGCGGGGGATTTGGCTGGAATCGTTTGACGTCGATGCCTAGAGTGAGAATGATGCGAGGAGCAAAAAGAAAAGATCAAGCCGCGTTTTCACCGAGTGTGGATCCAGCCTTGAGACGACACTTGACGGGGCTTTGTGAGGGGTCGCACGTGCAACGATGGTAGATGTGCAGAACCAGTCCAACGAGCGCCATTCGGACTTGGGGAAGCTGGGACTCGGGAGCATCAAAATCGCGATTTCCTTTTTGGGTCAAACTCGTCGTCTGCCATTCAAGAGCCTACATCCCAAAAGACATCCTCAATCTCTTCTGCGGCCTACACACATCCGGTATAGGAGCCGGCGCCTTCCCCTCCCCGCCTTCCCGCCACTCTCACCTCCTTATACGTTCGACAATGGTCGTGGAGTACTGCAGCATATGCCAAGAGTGTGGTGTAGAAGAAGAATCGGATGAGCAGCTCCAACGACCCAGGCGTCGCGGTCCTGCAAAGGTAGAGTAAGCACTCGAGGACGTCAAAGATCAACGCCGGGTAACATACCGTCTCAAAGCGCACATAACATCCCAAAGCCACGCGTGATCACCAAATACACATCACAGTCGACTCGGAGCCATGAGGTCTCGCGTCGTGCCGAGTAGGAGTATCAAGACCATGAAGCGGCTGGGAGAGGCAACGGACACATCTCGTCGCTCATCGCAGTGCAAGGTCTGCCACGTCACGAGCTTGAGCCGGAGTGATTTTGCCAAGATTTTGCGAAAGACGACAGCTGGCGGAGGCTCTGCGGAGTGTGTCCGCGTCCCACACGAGGCGAGGGAAAGGCTGCGCACGACGAAGGGAAGCACGAGCGCAGAGGGCGAAGGCGGATACGGCGAGTGCGATATCGCTCAGCCAGCTGGGCGTGGGTGGAGAGTCGATGGCCAGCAATGGCATTAGCATGAAGAGCGTCGTGTGCGACGATACCGGCAGGACGCGCGGCAGGAGCTTGACGGCGCTGGTGTAAGAATACGACAGGCAAGGATTGGTCGCCCTGGACGGTGTAGTGGGGCAGGAATGCGAGACGGTGCCTGTAGGACTATAGTGAGGAGATTTCGATACAATGAAGGGTAAACGCACCTTCCAGAAGCCCGTGCCCGTGCCCTTCCCACCCAGCGTCGCCAATATGACGTCCGAGGTAGAGGTGGGGCGCTCTCCTCATTGATCGTCCAATTCGCTTTTTAGCGCTGGGTAGAAGTCTCAATGCGATAACGCAGCGGGAAGGGGGAACGGACACACCTGGTGCTTAATCGCAGTCTAGAGGTTGCCCAGTCACAAGCCTCAGCGCACGGCGAGGAGAACCCGAAAGCGAGGCAAGCAGCGGCACCCCTCGTATCGGTCGCCATGACGACCTCCTCCACCCGCCCGTAGAGTCCCTGCGGATGGGGGCGATGGCGGGGACGACGTGGAGACCTACATAGCCGCTGGTGACAATCTAGTCGGAAAAGCGGGGTAGAGGGGAGGAGGCCGAAGCGATGATGATGGAGGCGATACGGATGTCAAAGAGGACGAGTACAGCAGCCTCGACATCCTCGTGGTGGGCTCTGTCGTCCGCGTCATCCATGGCCAGTACTGAGCGGTCGAGTGGGATTTGCAAACTCACGACAGGGACAAGGCAGGGATATTGAAAACACGCAGATTTGCTTCGAGACGGTTGGATACAAGTGGAGTCGATGGGGTCGAGAGCGAGGTCGGCTGAGGTAAGCATTCCTCATCCCTTCCCCGATGGTCCACAGTGTCGCCGACTTCAAGCTCATTATACTTGGTGTCTGGACAGTATGCCACCCATTCTTCACGGGCTATTGAGACGTGCAACACCGGCATCAGTCCTTCAACCCGCTCCAAGCCTCCAACCCCATGTCCCCACCATTGACTCCTGAGTCTCGGGCTCCTTCGTTTCTGTGGCTTTCACATTCTGCCGCCCTCACAACGAACGCTGGATGACCTCCTTTCTCAACAAGATGCCGTCCGCTCCAAGGACAATATCGCATTCTGTCCCAACGCGGGCAGCCAACCCGATTCAATTCCTGTCGACATTTGCTTTCAAATTGCCGGCTCTAGTCTTGAAATGTGCTCTACCAGACAGGCCAAGGCATTCCCTACCTTCTTGGCATCTCATTCACTCCATTCCGGGGGCCGTTTATTCAATGTCGACGCCACTTCATTCCTATCTTTCAATATAACTCTACCCGCTCGCCAAGGCCAAGACTCAAACCCTCCAATGACCAACTTGGTATGTACAAGGTGCACCGTGCTTTCCAGTCACCTCGAAAGATGCTTCAATTGAAGCACCTCCCACTCCCCTTCAGTTCTCTCGGACGCCGCTCATATTTTGGGAACCATGGAAATCTTGAATAACGCAGGCAGCCAACCCGATCCAATTGGCCTCGGCATTTTTTCCCCTTTCAAACTCCCCAGAGGAGCTCTAGTCTTGCAAGGTGCTGTATTAGGTAGGCCAAGGTACTCCTTACCTTCTCCTTACCTTCTTGGCATCTCTTCCATTTCATTTCTATGGCCGTTTATTCAATATCTCGACGCCACTTCATTCATATTCTTGCGATGTAACTCTTCCCGCTCGCCAAGATCAAGATTCATACCCGGCAACTGGGTACTTATGAACGTATTCCGCGTTTTCCAGAATCTAATCATCTCCCACCGAAAGATGTTTGACTTCAAGCAACTCTCACTCTTCTTCGTCTCCGTGGCCGCTCTCGCATTCTATGTGGGTGCGTGATATGCTCTAGACTCCTTCCCCCAGTGCCCACTCAGTCAAGTCTAGGAGCTTCCCCTGAACCAGCGCGTGCACCGAGCTGCCGTACCTGCCCGATTTTCATCCAATCCCAGTGCGTTGCGCTTTGCGGGGCTGGCGCGCCGTGCGAGGTCATTCCCAGGTGTGTTATGCGTACCCATCCTTGCTTCTGGCCCCAATCGGACACGGTTTTTAGGACCTGTCACACTTGCGAGAAATATATCTGTCTCGACGAGGAGTCCAAGTAGCTGCGACCCTTTCTCGGTATTACGAATTGTACGACAAACGGCGGCGGATAATACGATCTTTGGAACTTCTTGTACCTGATCTTACAACAACCCCGGCGCCTTGTTCTTTCCCGATGGTCTCGACGTTTCGCCAAGGCCAAGACTTATACCTGGGTGTTTCTCTTACCCTCTTGGCAATTCATTGCATTTCGACCATCCGTTCAACGCCGCGACGCCACTTCATTCCTCCGTTTGTAATGCAACAGCAAAGTATTAGGAATTTTGATAACAAGACTTTCATGATTCCCGTAGGTTTCAGACGCTGACGAAACTTGTAGATACGTTTCAGTGATCGTATGAGGATAGGATAGAACTAGCACAATAAATCATCTGTTCTTTCCCCTTACAACAGATTATTGGTGTTGCAACATGGTAGAAATTATTGCAATTCGCAAAAATAATGTCCTTCGCTCAAGAAAAAAAAAAAAAAAAGTTGGTGGTCTGCCGTTTATGCCGTTCAAGTTGGTCATTTAATCAAACACACTTTGATTTTTGTTTTCGGCCGCAAAGTTTTTATTTTCAAAGTTCAAACGGTCTTAACTCTATATTTCAGAGGCCTTTTGCTTGAACTACCAGTTTTATTCAGTGTGGAAGGTTGGTTCGGCAGTTGGCCGTGGCCGCCGTGCCATCATTGGGAACCGATCACTTACATAGGCAGCCAGTCCCGAAGCTCCCGGCGGTGTTGAGCAGCTTGTGAGCAGTGTTGAGCCCCAACGCCAGCGGGAACTGGTGAGGTTCGTTGTGTGAGTCGGGGCGACGTGATGGGGATGGGAAGCAGCACATAGGCGAAAAGCCCTGACACCAGGATGGCCCGCGTAGACAGGTCAGGTCTGGACGAGCCGCAATAACTATGGTGCACGGAAAGCTGAAAGCCATTCCCACCACGGCACATCTGACTCATGTGCCTGCGACGCTGCGTGCGCCACGAATTCAACGTGTCGATACCGCTGGGCGAATTCCTCAGCGCGCTCCCAGATGTCCACGACGTCAAGTACTCGACCCGAATCCGACACCGACTCGCATGAATTGGACGCCGCGCGTTGCGTGGACCAATGCCCACAACAAGGACGGGGCGTGCAGAGCAGCAAAGTCGATGTGGATTGACGGCGTCGTCTACGCGGAGGTATGGAAAGGGAGGCGTTGGGACCGCCGCGATGCCGACGGTAAAAGCGATCTAGGCGGAAGAATAAGAAGGATAACGAAGGCAGCACTCGCCTCAATGCTCATATGGCACTTCGCGTGGCCCCGGTGTACCACCACAATCCTCCTGAGAGCATCCATCCAGCGTTGAAAGAAATCCGCCAATCATCGGCACCCGGGCACCGGGCAAACGCTGTCTCGACACGACAGGAGACGAGGGTGGAAACGCTGAGGACGTGATGTGTGGTCGACCATTGATGACATCGGAAGGGCTGTATCGAGATAGGATGGAAATCTATGGAGAGGCGGCAGATGAGAGCAAGAGCAGAGAGCAGGTAACGCCGGATCAGAGAATCACGTAACGGCCGCCGGCTGACAAACTTCCCGCCTTCCAACAAGGGGCACGCAGATCAGAAATGTCAGACATTGGGCATCGTGAGAGAGTTTTGACATCCCAAAAAGGAAGTCCAGTGATGCCAATGTTTTTTGTGCATAACAAGACATTCTGAGCAACTTTCGAAAAAAGTTTTCGAGGTCCGACACCCCTCCCTACGGACGCTGAAGGTATCGCCGACGTCTTTCTGGCCTTGGCATCGATGCATTCTCGACCCGAGGCCTCGGCAGCGCTACATTCGCGAGATCGACGCGTCTTTAACGCGTTTTTGACACGTTGCAAGTTTGTGAACACGCTCAGAAGCCCTGCTGGTGACTGCTCTGCATCAGTCATGCACTCTACCAGGGAAATCGAGAGCTAACTGTGCTTGGAGTGGTCCGTGGTCTCGGTTCGGCATAGATTGATGCAGCAATGATTCCGTCATTTGCATGATGCAGTGTCCGATGTACCCAAAGTCAGGCTCCGGAAGCTCAACCCAACGCCCAGCATGCAACTCGGCCTTGCCGTTTCAAAAAGTCATCATGCGACGCAAACCGCGAAGTAAACTGCTTAGTCGTCATATAACCGTGCTTGGGGGTTAGAACTTGAACGTGATGGGTTCGATGAGTGCTGTGATGCCCCAGCCGTCTTGCATCTGATCCTGGAAAATCCAATCAACCCGTTGTATTCCCAGGACTCCCAGCTTCAAGATGGGAATGCGCGCAGGATTCCGGGTGCGGTAGGCGTAACGAGTGGGCAGCCACTGGCAGTTATGTCGCTGCGATGAATCGTTATGGACGTGCGTGGTTGTAAGTGAGAAACTTGCGAATCTAGTAGCGCGATGGAACCGAGGGATAATCATTTTGTGACGAGAGGACCCAAGTAGAGTCTTCACAAGGGAAGGCGAAACATGAGGGTGAGCACAGTTGAAATGTTGCTTTACACAAAGAATTTCAATTTTTCAGTTGATCGTCATCTGCCCATCCACAGCAACGCCCCGTTGATTGATGCTTCCGACCCCGGTACATAGTTTTGCCCCCTTCAAATGTGTGAGATAAATTCCAAGAATCCAAGCATAACCATGGGAACGGTAAAAAATTCATGAAAATCTTATGCCTGCCCCGCGTCCCTCAACAACGCCTCCACCTTCTTCCACTTTGTCACATTCGCGAGTGCCGCCGGTCAATATCCCCCGTTCGCCACATCGGATGGTCATACTTCACCTGATTGAGATTCGGGAACAGTCGGCGCATCAATCGCATGACGGGGCGGTACTCCTCCGCAATCGACGAAGACCCTACGTCGAACAAACGGAGCGCGAGTTGTGGGTCAGTTATTACATCGTCGAAGGTCACCAGAGACGTGATAGGTGTCACTCCATTGATTTGGATGGTGAGACTGTGGAGATCCCGGCAGTGCGTCGCGAAGGCACGGAGACAGCTGGAAGAGCTGAAGTCTGGGCCAGGACGAGGCAAAGATATATCGAGGGGTTGATGGCTTGAGGAGCGCAGAAATCTCCGGAGGAGTTGAGGAGCAAGCTCGTCAGATCGATGATAACGTTGATGCGGGAGCCGAAGTTGGCGATTCGGACGAGGCTGATCGAGCCAAGTTCGCGTGTCCGAATGCTTAAGCTTGTCCACGGGGAGAATCACTGCTTCAGGCGAGAATCGACATTCATTGTCGCCCGCACTCGTGACGGTGGCAGCCTCCGAGATGTGATGATGGTGGTCGCAAAACAAGAGCGGTAGCGCCATCATTTGTTGGCCGAAATCATCTCAGCAATCAAACACCATCGTCTCCTTCGTCGTTTTGTTGGCGCTTCTTCAGCTGGGTGGCGGTGGTGCAGTTGGTTATTATGTGAGCTTTGTCTTGTACTTGATCTATTATAATTGATCGCTTGGCTTTGGAATCCTGCAGTTATTCCATGACGCATCAGAAGTTGGACGATCTCCAGGCCTTGTCCGTGCTGTGGGCATCAGACTAGGAACAAGCGCAGCCGTCGATATCGTCATTGCGGTTTCAATGACCTTTGTCGTAAGTCAGCCCGGGCCATTGACTCTTCATCCCAGCGTGATGACGTCTGCAGCTGCTCCGGAGTCGCGCCCAAGCCCTTGGACACACCAATAGCATTTTAACTCGTCGTAAGTAATCCTATTTCTGGCCATTATGGACCCTCAATGACTACTCTACCCAGTTGTTCGCCTGACAGTCGAAACGGGGACGATCACAGCTATCGCCGCGATCGTGGACCTCGTATTTTTCATCAAGGCGCACAACGGACTTCATCAGGTTTCTGGCGTTATATTGGGCAAGATGTACAGCAATACCCTTCTGGTCCTACTGAACAATCGTCTCGCAATGCGGAGGGAGCCGCAGTTACACGTCGGTGAATCGTTCCGCGCTGGGATGAGATCGCGCGCTCCGGGTACGAATGATTCCGAGCCCGCCACGGAGATAGATTTGGTGGATTTGGGAGCGAAGAAATTTTCTGGAGATTTGCAGTTAGCCTGACGTCGTAATTTCCACAGAAAAGGCCCGAGCCGTCTGTAGCCAACAAAGAAAAATCCCCCGCCAACATGAAAGTGGCGCGGCCTCGAGTCGAACGACCACAGCGCCAGGAAGACGAGGATTCGGAAGGACTTGATTGAATGGGGTAAAGTCCACTCAGATCTTGTCGGAACTTGAAGGGAGCAAGATTGCCCGGAATCTGTGCAGATTTCTCTGCGACGCTCTACATTTGAGCCCAGCCCAGCACTGAGGTACCCATCCCCGGGGAGTTTTGAACCCGTATTGTCTCGGAGCTCTGTGTAAGTTTATTAGCTTCCTAAAGTGAGGTCACCAAAACGATCGACTCGCGCGCCATGCTCGGAATTAGCAACCTCCCGTCGGCACTTTCAGCGCTTGTGGGATCGAAGCAGTCGGTGAGTAAGACATTCAGTAATATTGCATTTGGTTTCTCAACATTACAATTGCCAAACAGAATTGAATTTCTGTTTTTTTTTTTTTTTTTGGAGCGTTAGATAATGTACAGAATTGAATTTCTGAGAAATGAGAACATACACGCAGATGGCGACGAACGAATGTTGGAGCACTGAGGCCATAAAACCGATGAGAAGGGAGCTGAAGCGAGGCATTGCAGCAATCGTTAAGCGGGACCAACGAAAAACACGACGGGCAGGGGAATCGTCCTTTTTTCTCCCAGACTGGGACGTGCCCCACATCAGCCGACGCGGGATACTCGGTGGGCTGAACGGTTCAACGTTCCCAGAGACAAATACATTGTATGCGCGTTGAGCGAGTCGGCTAGTCGGCGAGATGGCGGTAAGAAGTCAGAGGGCTTGAGTGCACGTGGTCGACGGCCACATCATTCGGATTGCGTATGCCGAGCCATTTGACACGAATCTGATGCCGATCAATGCTTCTTTTTCCTCTTGCACTCATGGTCCCGTATTATCGAGTCGACGCTGTCTCTCCAGAGAACTTGCGATACATCAGATATCCGAACTTGCAAGGGCTCTTCGTCGACTGGATGCAGAGTAAGTCTTCGTCCATCCCATACCACGGCAGGATTCGGCGGAGCCTACGCATTACTAGACCTCCACGCGAGGCACTGCGTGCTGTAGTGCGTGGGGAGATTTTTGCGCAGGAGGGTCCTTTGGAGCAGACCAGTTGATGCCGCTCGATGGACAGGTTCCCACGACGAACGACAAGTGCGACGAATACAAACCGTCTTTTTGAACACGTTTTGACTAGTGGGATGGAACCTCGGGCACTCGAGGTACGTTGCTATCCTTCGCGACAAGCTAATTGCATACTTACCTCATACGTGTCTAGTCCGCAATTGTTGCCCCTCGACGTGGTTCGCTCCAACTCCGGTCGCATGGGGCTCACCCAGCTCAAACTGAACTCGCATGACGCGAAAAGCTCGACTGGGGTCTGGGCTCGGAGGAGCTCGGTCGGTTCGAACAGCTCGAGCTGGGGTTGGGCGGGCTGACGAGCTTGAGCTACCGAACGGGGATGAGTGAGGGTGCCCCGGATTAAATGCTGCTGCAAATATGGTTGAAATTGTGCCCGTAGGGATTGTCCGCCTACTGACGCGATCCTAAATGCACCCGGACTCTCGATCTGAATTTCAGGACAAAATTTTGCAAAGTTGGGGAGCAGGGTAAGCTAGACGCCTCGTCGTTGTACGTTGACCTGCGGTCAGAAACAACAAGATGGCTGGGGAGTTGGCGTCAGTTGAAGTTTGAATACTCCACAGACGATTTGGGAAATCAATCGATTTCGTGAGAGGGGAGTCCAGAATCTAAACGACAGCAAATACAGATAATATAACAGCCTCGACGAGCAGGGAAATCCCAGTAAGAGCAAATAAAAACCGCTTTCATTCCAAACGAACAATCACCCCGACGAACCATGGCCATATCCAGGCTGAAACGACGGGGGAAATAGCCCCCGATTGGCATGCCAAAACCATCCATTCTGGGGATTGCGGAGCCAGCCCGGAGCGTTGGGGTTCGTCTCCGTGAATCCTGAAGCTACAGCAATGTCATGGGAGGAAGGGGTAGCTGAAGGCGATGATTGAGTTGAGTATAGTATATCTTCGGGGCGGGTGGTGTATGGTGTGGAGGTGGCCATTGTATGTTGCATACTGGGCCCCGGCCCTTGGTAGGGAGCTCGCGGGATAAAACCGTGTGGAGGGAGATTGGAGCCAGAAGGTTGAGACCACGGAGCTATTAAGGTCAAGATAAATAAGTACTGTACTCAGCGACACGCTAGAGAGGACCTCACCTGGATACGATTGATAATTCTTCCGATGCACCCGGTAGCTCTTCAAGTTTGCCTCCGCCACTGGTTGCGAAGAAAACATAGGGTCCCTGTGTGCTTTGGGAAACGGTTGAGTACCGACAGAAGAGGAGCATCACAGGGAGCGCACGTACGATGCTGAAGTCTCGAGTTCCCCAGAAGCATGGGAAGTACGGCGGGGGTGCCAACCCAGATCCACGCATCGCCCACCTTCCACCTGATGGGCGGCACAGTGTCGACGCGCACCCAATGCGTCGTATCGTAGGGCTGTCCGAGTCAGAATCCAATCCCGAGGTCAGAAACATGAACGCTCACCATCGTATCACAAAGCCTCGCCACCTGAATCGTCCCAGAATCGAAATCCACTGCAACGACCAGACACGGGCGGAGGTCAAGCTTCTTCCGGTTGATGTACTGCGCGTTCGATGGGCGGGTGGAGAGCTCCATGTCGAGTGAATTGGGCTCGCTGCTGGGATCGCACCAGATGATGATTCCAGGCCGATATTGGGAGACGTTCTCGAAGGGCGGAAACATGGATAGGTAGCAGCCTGTTACGGGCTATGTTGCTGCTCCGTACCCAGGCACACACGAGTTTTATACTTTCCCAGGATGTATGTAGCGCGTGCGGGGAAGGGAAGACAGCGGTATCAAGCCGTGATTCACGTCGAGTCACGGAAAAGATACACTTTGCTTGCGGCCATGAGCAATTCCGGGACGGTGACATGTGGCCGGTATTCTGTATCTGGAAATGGAAGGTTTAGAGCTGTGGCGGAGGAAGGAAAAAGAAAGATGAGTCACAAGGAGCCGAACAAAATTTGATCGCCGTGTGATATCACATCTGTTGGAGTCATGCTTGAACCGTGTTGCTGGGACCTACATACCTGGTGGTGAAGTGGTTGCGAGTCATCCGTTCCTAGACTTGTTGTGACTTGGTGGACAAAAAGAAACGTCGATCGCGAGTGGATGGCCGTCTCCCGATTACGATGGTCTTCCCAAGGATGATTTCCTGAATTTCGACAGGCTGTTCATATGAAAGCTGTGAATTGAATAAACCAGGAAAGAAGACCGTCTGATTCGTTTTCGGATATAAAGCCCAATTAAGGCCAGACATACATTTGCCGGCCTCCTCCTGAGGAAGGATTGCTTCCTTGGACATCGCGGGAAATTGTCGTATACAATTTCTGGTCGGCGTTCATCGGGATCGGTTGATTTGAACATACAACAAAATTCGCTGACTATGTGTCTCTTTGAAGCCGGAGCTTTGCTAGCATTCAAAACCATTCAGTCTATGGATTTCTGTGGTGAACAATCCTCCGTTCGCTATCCTCTAGTCGGACTTCAAGCTTCAAACTCTATTCTCAACTCCGGGGCCGGCCCTGATCAAGAAGCATGCGAAGAACAATTACCTGGCAAAAGAATCCGGGGATCAACTCCACATCTCAGAGGTATGTCAGTTTCCACTCGCTCGATTCTGGGTCATATCAGAGCACATTTATGTAAACCGCCCACTCAACCTGAGAAAACAATGCCCTGTCCTCGAGACATCACAGATCCATCGGAGTGAGAATCAGAAGTCGGACATACCTGCAAGCGGGCTCCGACTGGCCAGCATCTGTAAGACTATAATTGCCGTTTGCACCTCCACGCTCCCGGAATCCATCCAAGTGAGACAGAATTCCGTCAGGCCGCTGCATATCGGCTTATCGAATGGCGTCTCAGTACTCAGTATCAACAGGGACTTGCAGAAAGAGAGCGCACCACGAAAATAGGGTCCTCCCAGACTCGAGCGTTCGACACGATCGCGCACAACGCGCTTGCTGCCTCGAAAGACTTGACCCGCGCGTCTTCATGTCCGTGCATTCGAGGTGCATGGAGGCGCAGGATTGCCGTATACACCAGCGCATATGTTACCAGCCGAATGTGCTCCTCTGGATTGCTTCGTTGCCCGGGCGTAGAATGAGGGAGGGTGTCATACATCTGCAGGAGGTTGATGAAACACTCGAGGCGGTGGCCCAGAGGCGAGAATATATTTGAGCGTCCGGCGAGAAAACCTTGTACGGCGTGAATTCTGAGAATCACTAACGTTGGAGCGCAGAGTATTGCAAACCTGAATCATTCCCAACGAAGGCTATGGTCCGCTCTAAAAGTATGGAAGCTTGTGCAAGCAGGGCGAACGGAGCGTGTCGGAGGGCGTGTGAGTTCTCGAGGGTTGGGTCCTACACGAGGTACATCAGACACAGCTCGATTGAAATGAAATGAAGCGCAGACGTTTGGCCACGGAGTACTCATCGACACATCGCACGGGATGAAAGACGGTAACCCGGACGCAGCGACCCAGTAGTTGTTCATAATTACCACACTCCAGAACGCATCTATCATCTCCCTCCGTTGTTCTATCGTTGTAGGAATGGGCAGTCCTTCTGAAAACGCGAAGCTCGGGAAAGAAGTTTGGGGTGCAGACCCGAGGCGGTGGAGACGGGCTGTGATTGCGAGAGACGTTGCGATGGCGCAGTAGTACCTTCCTTCGCATCGATGACTTGTATCCAAAAAGTAGAGCGAGAGGAGTAGGGCTGCCTGAATCGTCTGGAGGACGCCGGCCGGATCTTCGACCTGGGGAATGTCGTTCAGGTGTCCACGGGCGAGCGCAAGAAGAGTTTGGTGGTCGTTTCCTTCCGCGTTTGAGAGACGATTGATCCACAGGTCAAGGACGCATGACAGGCCCCGAGATATGCTCCAAGGATAAAACAACCCAGAAGGGCTCAGGAAGAAGAGGTGCCGGCAGCCAAATCGGTGTAGGAAAAAGTCCAACCTGTAACAATGAGTGGGGCAGTACCTCAAAAGACGACATGCATACTTCTCTCGGCTTGTGTGGGGCGCGATCTGCCGGAACCCAGTCTCAATTACATAGAGAAGCGTGGCATTTTGTCTCACCTCCGGTAGCGGAGAGAACGCGTAGGGCTCCCACAGCTCTATACGCGGTTCATTTAACATCGAAGTCGACGTTCCCGCGGGACTCTCCTCTCTGGCCCCGGGCAGCGAATGTTGATATCTACAGGGCGTGCCCAGTCTCGGAGGGCGGAGTAGACATTGGCCGCATACGGGGCGGGTGGCATCGCACCGCTGTGGTGGGACTCAGAGAGAATCGGGACAGAATCTAGGGGACGGACCATTTTACGGCGTCTGCGATGCTGCGCCGATGCAGCATGCCTCAGCGAATGATGCATGGCTGAGAGGGGTGTAGGTACTTACTGGCAGTTCATGCAAGCCTTGTGAATGTACTTCTTTTTCACTGGCACTGGTGAGTTGGACATGGCGGATTCCATGACCATCGACGACGAATGTGGATGACGGCCCCGAGCAATATATAGCCGTCCAGCCCGGGCACTGTCGCAGCATAAGAACCAGGGGAATCTATTTTTCGAGACGCCCATCGCGTCCAGTTGAAATTTCAGCTCGGTCGATGAAGTGGTGAGTCAAAGGGCTGGGCCCGGCTGTGCGGTGCCGAAAGCCGATCTGCACCACGTGACTTGATCTTCTCTTTCTTCTTACCAAAACCGCTTCGTCAGCGTATCGCCTTGAGTGGCCCATCGAATCCAACTGCCTCCCATCTTACAGCAGCTATTCATAGTCGCCATCTTGCCCTCGGCCCTTTGTCTGTCCGAAGGCGTTCCCGCAAGCCCTGCCAATCTCGCGACGATCGCAGCGCATCTTTGCTATCTTGGTCACTTCGGAGTCAATCTTTCCCCAGGATCAGCGACGCGCGGAGTCAATCCAGTGCTTCATCTGTGAGATTATCCAGTTTCTCGCGCCTGATTTCGCTCCAAAGGCAACGGCTGTACCTCTTATCTGCGACACCACAATACTTTGAGGCTCCTACTTATCAAGATCTGTCTCGCCGGGCGCTCGGTGGTTGATCTTACAGCTGTCGGGGACATCCACACCCCGAGCGCTTCTCGCGACTCTGTATAACTGGCATAATCAATGATTATCTTGTTGAGTAATGGTGACTTTCTTCGACTCGAGCACCGTGCCTGTCTGTCGCTGCCGTTCTCCCTTGACTTCACCACGCCGTTCTATGAAAACCTCGGTCTATTATTGGCCGAGTTACTTCTTCTAGTTCCCACTATCAATCCCAGCGGCATCCCGTGCGTTCTTCTCCCACAGCGTCATGAACAAGACTGCTTACAATCACAGGGGGCATCAGCCGTGGCACTTTTTTTCGCTTGGGAGGTAGTTGGCGCGCAGTTGCCATGTGGGAGCAAAAGCACGTGCCCCGTGACTTGCTTGATGTGCGTGAGTTCGATTCCATGTCCCTGCTCCCATTTTGCTGGCCCAATACATTTGGTGATTATGACCCTCGATGAAGGAGTATAAAATTCATGTAAAATTTCGATAGCAATGGTATGCACCCTAAACAAATTTAAGACATGATTGGGGGGACATTGGGGGGTGTCCTTGGGGATTCCTGCACCAGGACCCTTATATTTATGTGGAAAAAAGCAGGACTACAGCCTGTGTGTCATTAACCATAATTTTGTGAATCATCAGAGCCCCATGAAACAATGCTCTTTGGCTTCGACTATCCAACAATCTAATGACTTCCGTTAGATTATGTAATGCCCGGCTGGTTGTGAAAGCCGGGGAACCGATCAAAATCCCACCGACTGTCCAACTACTGACCAACTACCCGCCAAGTGCCACGCAAGTGCCACCTTGGCACACGAGGCAAAGTGCCGTGGCATTTGCCCCCTGTGAATCGGCACATGCATTGTGGGTTTCAAATACAGCTCTAGCATTAGCCGCCGATGGGCACACCTTCACCATTCTCGATTCCGTCAGGGAGCATTTCTCGAGGTAAGCCAGAGTGTCATCTTTTCGTCGACTGAGAGCTCCCAACTCCACACGATTCAGCCTCTCGTGTGCCGTCGATCTGCAGTCTGTGCTCAAGGAGACGTCTCTTGGAAACAGACTCGTCGACTGGTACGGGAAACACCTCCTGCATTGGCCACTCAACGACGCACACGAGCGCTAGGGTGCCCCAGACTGCTTTATCCATCGCGCGGACCTCATAAACCCGCTCGTCACCGTCGTTCAAGCGCCGTCGTTTCCTACGACTTGGACTTACTCTGATCACTGCGTTCCGAGGGTCCGTCCGCACAGGGATGTGTGGACCCCAGTCCGCACAGCTCCACACACACACATGTCCGCACAAATTCACGAACCTGTGCAGAATCCCGCAGACATAGGTTGACTCTGCTTCTAGGCTTTCGCCCGCACTGTGTTGTACTTACTTACAATCCGTTGATCTCAAGTCGATCTGCCAATAAAGTTTGCATAGGTTTGTCAGTTGATGGCCGGTCAACGTCGACCACGTGTGACGATTCATCCCGCATCGACTACCATTGTGTCTACTTAGCACCACAATATAGCCCTTTCCATCCGACCCAGGACTCCTTCGCAGCCAACGCCATCCACCGACTCATCATTTCTAGTCAATTTCTCTCGCTGCTTGAACTCAATGAGTGTTGTCGCTCCGAGTCAGAAACATCTGCGTTCCCTGCACAAGGTAGTCCATGTCGGTGATAAATTGGGGGGGAGCGTAAACTGCGGCGGGCGCGGAGGATGAGCTCAAGAGGGAGGTGCCGAAATGCAGTATGGAACGGCTGCAGTGGGGTGGCAGCGGCGTCGCCGCTGAAGGGATCGAGAGTGCCACTTCGAGATCGAGGACCAGTCTGGACCAGTCTGGCGACCACGCGCAGTGGCTAAACCGTGTTCAGACGTGGCGGCTCTGAGGAAGGGTGTTAATTGCCTGTATCTAAGGGCAGAAATGTACAACGCACGGTGGTCCCGCCCTATGTAGTATGAAACTCTATTACATCGCCCTGCCAGGGTGGGCCTGGACCGTATTGAAAGCCTGACGGAGGCGAAGCGGATGCCAAGTTGTTTGGGCTGATATACCAGCGAAGGGAATGGTGGTGGAGGAGTTGGGAGAAGGAGGCGGCGCTGGTGTCCGAGTCGTTGCCAGCGAAGCGAGGCCAGGGTCGACGTGAGAAGAGTCTCCGTAAAAGATGCAGATTTTCATCAACCGAAACCGTCGAGCAATATCCATTTAAAGTGTCTAGTATATGTGTCAAAGCAGGCACTCCGAGTTCGCGCAATGGCGCCGACGAGAGGGCGCAGAGGGGCGGAGGTGTGTGGACGAAGTGTGGACGCCAAGTCGGCAAATGGCTGCACACTAGTCGGCACATGTCAGCAATGCTGTGCTATATTTGATGGCCGCACATGGGTTTCCAGGGGTCGGCTAAGGTCCGCAACCCGTCAGCACATGTCCGGCACCTCGGAACGCAGTGGATACCGGACCACCTCACCGCAGACTCACCATGTGCCGACGGCATCAAGTCCTCCGCGCGCAGTGCAGTCAACGGGAACGATTTCGTCCAGCCGCTCGTCGCGGGCGATGTCGCCCAGCGCATCCTCGTCCCCCCCTCTCCACTCCTCGCTGACTTCAATCTGCATTGTCGGGAATCGGGATTGGCCAATCTGCATTGTCGGGAATCGGGAGTTGGGTGGCTCCGAGCGCCGGGGATTCCAGAGTTGCCGAGTATGCCGAGGGAGTCGGTGTACGCTGAGGACTCGAGGAGAAGTTGAGACTTCCTTTGCAGTTGTTCTGGAGAATACTCGAGTATCCAACGAGTACGTATCTGTATCAGTCCAAGGCAAATCCAAGGGTTTGCTACAGTTACTCTTCAAATTGAAGTACCAGACTCAAATCATCTATCGTCGCAACTGCTCACTGCATGTCCACTCAGGATGCCAAGCCCCGATGCATAGCCACGCGCTGAGCGGAGTGATCGCTATCAAACCACCTCTTGGCTTCTACGTCCATCTCAGACAATGCACCCCTCTCTGAGCCTATCCAACTTGCATCTCCTTCCGCTTTCCCTCAGGGTAATTACACGTTCCTCTTTCGTCTCTCATCCCAGCTCACACCCAGCACCCGCCGACAAGAAATCCGACTCTGCAGCTGCGAACGGTTCCCCGGACGATATCAGCAAGATGCTCCACGTCGTCAACGAGGAACCTCCCTCAATCGCTCGGCTGACGCTCCCAATCTTCTACGCCAACCTGGATCTGGCGAAGGCGGAGCAGATCAAGCGCGAGGGGGACGTCCCGACTCTGGCGCAGCGGGACTTCTTCCCCCCTGTTCTGTTCGCTCTACAGGGTCTCTCCCTTAGTCAAGAGCTCCCGAAAGAAACTTTTCCTGAGCTGTGGCCCCGCGTGTGGGGGTGGTCTCAGCTCGTCATGCGACACCAGCATTGGCTGGCACGGGTACTGTCGTCGGAAGAATTCTCCAGCACCAAGGTTCTATCTAGTTGGCCACGCGTGTCCGGTATCTGACATTCATCCGTACTTAGACTCCCATCGTCCTCATTTTGCTGCTTGGACGAATCCACAGAGATTGCAAAATCTTTGCCAAAACGATCGACGCAGAGCTTGGGGTTCGGAACATGGTGGCTCGCGTATGGGTCTTTGTCTCCAGAAGCGACATCTGGGATCCGGATGTCCAGACCGGGGCTTTTTTTTGTAATTGCCCATTTCCTCCAACACAGCATCGATGTCTCCAACCCCGAGCACCTCGACGATCTTATTCAGGCAAGCGGTGGCAGTCTCGCCCATTTTGCGACGCTCCTTGTCCGCTTTGTCACTCACCTTGCCACTGAAGACAAATCGGTATCGCTCTATTGTATGGCCGCCGCTCTCCATGTGATGGAACAGACGGAAAGTGTTCGGCCTGAGGTGTCGGACCTTCTCCTCCGCGCAGGAATCGTGCGCGCATTGGTCATCATACTTCAAAAGCAGAGTAATGGACTCACCCATCGTGACGGTACACTGGACCGTGGCTTCCGCGTATTGGTCGCCAAGATTTGTGACAGTCCGGGTCCTTGCCGAGGCTGGTTCCTCGAAGCACTCCGCGCAGGCCTCCTCGACCTCATTGTCTCTGCGATGGAAAATCCGCGGCTCATATCCGCAGACCAGCTCAAATCGTACATCTCTGATCTGCTCAGGTGGTTTTTACCCTTCCGCTCCGTCTTGATCGTATTGTCTCCTCTTCTTGTTGAGGTGCAGCGCAGTATGATCAGGAAGTTTCGGCTACTTCAGCGCTCGCCAGCGTGGGTTTCTTGGATGAGTTTTACAAATACCGTCGGGAAATGGATGCAGAGGCTTCATACCCATGAATCACCGAATCGGATTTCTCGACGCGCCTGCGATAATGTGGAGGTATGTGAAGACGCTGATGCCCGCAATACATTTGTTCAACTCACTGCCCAGTGCGAGGTCACCTCTGTTAAAACTGACTTTCAATGCTGCTCTGGCTGCGTCAGTGTCTATTATTGCTCCGTGGAGTGCCAGCGGCTGGATTGGAGGAGAGGACACCGAAAGACATGTGCCGCTATCCGAACTCACTCGCTGGGTATGTGGTTCCGTTTGGATGCATAAATGCATTCAATATTTCCACAGAGCACCCTTCGTCCTTCAACTCCCGAGACGAATCCTTCTTCCGCACGACGCTACATCAGGCATACGGGCTCTGCATCCCCGACATCCTTCTCTCCACGCTCTCCGTCATGCAGCGCGCCCCGGGCAAAGTCTACTTGACAACCTTCCAATACCGAAACGGCGACTTCGGCGTCGGCGTAGACGTCGCTGAAGCTGACGCACCGGCGGGCCTCCATGTATTTGGACCAAAATGGACGGACCTAGTCTCCCGTGCGGCAGCGAGTCGCGGCCGCATCCACCTGCATGTGTTCATCCTCCCTCGTACACCGCCGGAAAAGCCCGTGGGCGTCCTTCTGCCGTTGCGGACGCGCACTTCGGCTCTGCATGATGCCTTGCTGTCTATGCTCCCAGAGGTTCCAGACGACCACGAGATTCCAGCTTGGCAGTGCAGCAGGGAAACGAGGGACAAGATCGATATTCTCATCCGTGAAACTGGTGCAAAGAACGAAATGCACTAGGATTTTGTACGTTATTCCAATATTTAGCAACCATATTATTGATGTCTGCTGTATAAAGTCGTTGTTTTTGCAATTTTCTCGTCGTAATTTGCAAACGAAATCACCTTCGTCCCAAACTCCGCCACGAGATAACTCGACGGTGTCCCCGAACAGCTGTCAGAGAACATCAGCCCTTGCAACCTCCGCGTTAACGACGCTGCGGTGTCATCATTGTGGTGTAGCTTGGCCTTGTGTACGCACTTCAGGTTAGCTCAGCTCTTGCTTCCTGCCACATCCACGGAGGCTCTCCGCCAGCGTGATAGCCGCTCCCTGCTTATCGACCGCTACGACCCCTCCATTTGGCGATTGGAGTGCGATTCGCCTCACGCCTTGCCTTCGATCAGCCCTGATTGGCCTCGATCAGTCACGATAGCCCTTTTTCTCGTCGGCCACCATCCACACCATCCACACCGTTTTCATCGATCAGTACCTACTAGCGATACTTCTCTCCACGCACCCACCATGCGGCGCGGATTCCTGAAAAACGCTAATACATCCAAGACCAAAAACTCCGAAGTTCCGACGATCCAGGACTCATTGGCCGGTTTGAAGATTGCCGGGGGTGCGTTCAAGGCGTGCCGCAGCTCATCTTCAGACCGCTCACAATTCCACACAGGCATTGAAATCCACGGACAGCCTCTCGACTTGGGGGACCGCATTCGCTCGGATCAAGCCCCCATTGTCTGTACCCTTCCGCCGAATGCGAAGCCTGACGAGCCCGTTTCCGTCTGCCTCATCTGGCCGGAGACCAAGGAGCTTCTGCAGAACACGCAAGGATTTCCACAGCCACTCCGGCCGCAGCTCAACGAAGCGACATACAGGGTCGGGGAGTCGCCAGGGAAGGGCATGGGACTGTTTGCCGCGCGGGACCTCAAGCAGGGCGATTTCATTCTCAGTGAGCGCGCTCTCCTGCTTACAACGCTCAGTCTTCCTCTGCCACATTCACGATTTGCGGAGGGTGCCTCGCAGAGCGACGGGCGGGTCGTGGTTCCCGCGACGTTCAACAGCCTGGACGATTTCGAGCGTCATATGAAGACCCTTGTCGACCAGATGCGGCCGGTAAATCGGGAGGCCTTCATGTCGCTCACCGTCGCAAGACCGCATACGACCGATGGCTCTGGTCCAATCCACGGTCGCATTCGGACCAACGGCTGCAGCATTTCGAACCTTCGTCCTGGGCCTCCTGGCCAATGGAAGGGATCGGATGGGCAATACGGCGCGATTCTGGAGAAGATCTCGCGGCTGAACCACAGGTGCCTCTCGTCCTTGTATTTCGTTTCCATCACTGATTGAATATTGCAGTTGCTCTCCAAACACTCAATCCCACTTTGACAAAGCTTCACTTTCGCACTCGCTCTTTGCTGTCCGCGATATCGCGGTGGGTGAGGAGCTCACCAACAATTATCCCCCGCTCCTCGACTCTGCGCTCCAGCGCGAATGGTCTCTCAAATCTTACGGCATCGTATGCCGATGCGAGGCATGCCTCGACCCTCGCACCTCCGATCCCCGGCGTCGTAGACTCAACAACCTCGCACCGAACCCCGCTCAGTGGATCCTCGACCCTCGCCTCCCTGACGACCTCATCGTCAAGCAATGCCTTGAGCAAATCCTCCTCATCGAGAAGGAGAAGCTCCACGCCTCGCGGACTCTCTACATGGCGCTCTCGATCCTGCTTATTGCGCATGTCTGCCTCGGCGACGCGAAACAGGCGAGCTTCTGTGCGGCGCGTTTGCAGAGGGTTACGTGGGTGCCGTATGTGGAGAAGGTCAAGCTGGGGGAGCTGTTGGATCCTGCGAGCCCGGCTTATGCGAAGCGGCGCCTGTGGCGCACTCGGATTGACCGGGCGAAGGCAGCGAGACTTTTCGACAGTCATGAATGTGTGGTTCGCGCATTTTCCGAGTTCATCGACCCGCTGGCCTTTCCCCTAGTGGAGGCGTAATCCAGAGGAGTTTTTCGTGAGACCGTGTACTTATTTCCAACGATTTTGTTTCAACTTTTCATTTGTCTTTCAATCAATTTTCAATGAGGTCCCAGATAAGTACGGGAGAGCACTCTGGCCCGACAAGCAGTGTTCAAGTATCAAGAGATGAGCACACCGGGGTTATGTTTGAATCAGTCCACGAGATTCCAGAAGGTTCAACTGACAATGCCAACAATTCCAACATTTTCTTCCATTAGGTCGTTTCCATTCGTCGCAGTCCAACTCTCCGTGACTCACAACGAAATCACCCTGGTCCCAAACTCCGCCACGGGATACCTCGACCTCGGCCCCGGACAGCTGACGAACATCAACCCGGTGCGGATCTGCAACCTCTGTGCCAACGACGCGACATTCACCGGCGTGAACGCGCCTTGTACGATGATTTGAAGAGTTTCATGATCAGCCTCACTGCGATACAAATTAATCCCAAAGCTAACATGCACTTACGAGGTCAATAGTGATCTCCGGGAAAGCTTCGTCCAGAACTACGGGGCCGTCGGAATCAGCAAAAGAAAAATGCTACTCACTCTTCGCATTCGCCTCCAGCTCCGATGGAATCCCCTCCCCATCCTCCTCGTCCCCACAAAAATGCACCATCTTGATGCACGACGTCTCCTCGTTCTCCCGGACGTACAATATCATATCCAGGAAATGGTTTATCTGTTCTCCCACCGTCAGCCATCTGGAAGGAGGGGAGGAACCGTTAGGCTTTTCGTTTCCTCCGCAAGGCGTTCTAGGCAACAGTTATTGCAGTTTGCATAAAAGTTGGCACATCAGTGATTTGATCATTTGCCGCGCACCCGGATACTGATCAAAGATTGCCATGTATCTCCGCAACCACGGCAGCTACTGCCATGATTTTACTACCTAAATTCATGATTCTCGAGCGCCGAATTTATGCATATAATAGACCAATGGAAATCCAGTTTTTTGTCTGAACCTAAACACCGAGTTCTCAGATTTTCCTGCGAGAACGCGGCGCTCAATCGACATGGCTCAAACACAAAGAGAGGTCAATTTAGTCTCCTGAACAGCCTCCCGAGGTCAGATATATTTTACAGTACGGGTATCGGCACCAGTGCGGGTCGCATCACAGGGGTGATCCGTGCTGACGCATACACCGCTCTCCCTTGGCTCTTCCTCTCCCTTCTGCCTCTATACACATCAAGAAGCCATACCCAAGGACGCCGCTACGTGACGACGTCAATGGAACTTAAACAGAGCCTCAAGAACGTTGAATCCGCTCTCGACGCACTGAAAACGTCGACATTCTCACTTGCCAAGTCAGGAGTCACGTCTGCAGGCATTCAGACGCATCACAACGTGGAATCGGGTGATACACGCAGGAGCGAGGCTGGGGGAGACATATCCGTCGCTGGGACATTGTGGTGCGT
The DNA here is from genome assembly GCA_029378245.1 of Roridomyces roridus. NCBI lineage: Eukaryota > Fungi > Basidiomycota > Agaricomycetes > Agaricales > Mycenaceae > Roridomyces > Roridomyces roridus. Next base: position 655,822 of record JARKIF010000028.1, on the reverse strand, counting down.
CACCTAACTCCTTCACTCTGCCCTTTTCACTGACTGGCTATAGTACTTATTGTATCCACCTGCAAGTCATCCATGGCCGAGCGACTATCCCCTTGGACGACCGGCCCACCGCCTAACGTGTAATAGGAGGCGTCGTGGCTTGCATCTGCGTCGCTTCTTGAGCCGAGACCCCCAGCTGCATCCCGTGCAATACCCTCGACTGAATTCTACCTCCACCGTGACCACTGTTCTCCCTACCCCTCTCCCTCGCGGGCTGCGATATCGGTTGCCTGTGGGGGTTGTCCCCGGACCTTTTTCCGGCTGCTGCCTGCTCCCACTGTCGTAGCGCGTATCCGGGACGATCACACATATGATGTGACCGACTCGGCTCTTCCTACTGTCCGTAATCCTAGTCCCATGAATATACAATTTGGAGAGGTTGTCGGGGGATCTATTTGGGGCCCTTTTCATGTTTGAATCAAGTGGATCGAGCTGTCCGTTCTTGCAGGAAAAATCAGGAACCATTTGTTTAGGTTCAGAATAAAGTTTTGAATTCTGTTGGGTTCTTATACTGAAAAATTCAGGCATCCAAAACTACGAATTTGGGTAGTAAAATCATGGCAGTAGCTGCCGTGGTTGCGGAGATACAAGGCAATCTTTGATCAGTATCCGGGTGCGCGGCAAATGGTCAAATCACTGATGTGCCAACTTTTATGCAAACTGCAATAAGTAATGGGGCTGAATGCGCGGGTGAGAATTCTAATTCTATATTATGGTATCCACTGTGTCTAGTCTCTAGTCTATGCAATTCTCACAAATCCAACTCAAACTTCAACCTCCTACTCTCCTCATCCCACTCGACGCGCACCTGCTCCATATCCCTCACGATATAATGCGCCCCACACCCCTCGATCTTCGCCCGCTCATGAGACGTGCAGACAGCGATGACAGTCGCCCCGCTAGCGACGCCTGCGCGAATACCTGACGGCGAGTCCTCGAATACGACGCATCGTTCGGCGGGGAATCCCAGGCATTTAGCGGCAAGGAGGAATGGATCAGGAGCGGGTTTGCCGGCTTTGAGGCGTTTGTCGTCGGCGGTGATGGTCACGGTGGGAGGTGTAATGCCGACGCGGGTCATGCAGCCGTGAGCTGGAAGAGAATCAGCAAGAGGAAGATGAGTGAGGATGGATGACGCACCGTAAGTTTTGGCCCCAGAGGTAGCGACGGCGTAACGCCCGGCAGGTATCGAATCCATGACACGCTTGACACCAGGAAGGATGCGGACAGAACGATCGACGCTCTGCGCCTCGAGCTGCCACGCCTCGAATGCATGCCGACGAAGGGCACGCTCACCCTCGTCTTCGTCCTCCTCCGCGATAGCTTCCTCCAACTCGGGCGGCGGAGCAGTCATGCTGAGCATGTTGAAGAGCCGGCTGGCAAAGGAAGGACGGCGAGACTGGACCATCGAGGGGGCGCGAGAGCTGGGTGCAGAGCTTCCAGCGCTCAACGCGGGCGTAGAGTAGCCCGAGCCCAACGGCGAGTCGATGGGGGTGTTGGCGAATGAACCACGTCGAGAACCAGGCCCGTGAGTGTTGTAAGCGTCGGCGTAGTAGAGGATCGTCTCCTCAAAGTCGGTGACCTCGGAATCCATCTCGTGCGCCTTGATCGAGGGCTTGAATGCGGCGAGGTTGTCGATGGCTCGTTTGCCGTGGGTGGCTGCGATCACGTAGGCTGGGTCCTGCCCAATGTCTTGGGCGACTTTGCCCCACGCGGCTTCGACAGCGGCGATCGAGTCGGTGAGGGTGCCGTCCTGCAAGGTCAAGGAGTTAGATAAGGTCCTTGATGGAGGAGGCCGAGGTGCGCACCATGTCAAACAGGACGGCGTCGGCGTAGAACGAGGAGGGAGACATTGTGGGTGATGAGCAGAGATGAGCGGTATGTTGTCAAGCCAAAGAGGACTCGGGTTATATATACTGCAGAAAAATTGATTACATCGTTGGAGCGGGTTGTAAAACGTGGTAGAAGAATTATCCAGTTCTAATCGATAATGGTGGAGCCGTGGTTGTCTTGGGAAGTTTCTCTTGCAAATCGGACTGGGCGCTGCCCCCACTGACTGCGAGAGTAAGTCGATTACCTACTTGAAGCTGAACAATCCGCAGTGCCGTTCCTGAGGCACAGTGGCACAATTGAAACCGATCAATTCGATCCACATGCGATTCAGCCTCGGCAGACAAAGGTGCCTATACCCCATTTCACATGGAACTCTGACGACGTCATGAGTACCGACTGGAAGGTTGGAAACAGATTTCAAAGACTTCGCGAACGTGCCGCACATGTGCAGTCAATTCATTCGGTGGAGCCTCAAGAGTCAGGATCATAATTGTGCACGAATTCAGCTCCAGACTATCCCCTCTCTATAGCTTCTATTTTTATCCCAGGTGAATGTAGCGGTAGCGAAAAGTTGGTATCGGAACGTGGTGATGATGGGCTCGGCAGCCTCTCGGCTTTCGTCGGCTGACTTCGGCACGCACTGTGGTTAATCAGTACACATATAGCTTGGCAGCGACAACCAAAGTGAAAATGGCTGGAATCTGCAACATCAATAGGCTCCCAGACAACACACAATATTTGAGTACTCAAACGGACATATTCCCTTGATGTTTCCACTGGGCAATACATTCCGTTCCCCACCAAACACAGGTCTCGCCTCCACTCCCCTTCCAAATCAACTCGCCACCTCTCCTCTGGAAGGACGCGATCAAAATCGTCGTAGGATTGAGCGAGAGCGATTTCTCGACTTTACGGTACGTCGAGAGTTGAGGGTCCAATTAAACCCAAACTCTGGATTTACCGTGAAGTGGGACATCGCTTTCCCTCGATCGAACGACAAGTTCGACGTGGTCCATCCAGCGAGGAGTCGGCAAATCCATTCGGAACAGGAGAGTGGAGGCGAGGGGCGCCTTGCATGGTGGGATGTTATTGGCAGATGTTCACGTCGAATACAAGATGGGGGAAAAGTCTGTTTATTCTATGAAATTTACAGGGCCTTATATACTACTCAGAGCACTGCGGCGCAGTATTATTCTCACTACGGCGTAGTCGTCTTCTGACGGATTGACCGAGATTCCTCCGTCTCGTTCCCATATGCCAACACTCCCCCTCAAGCCGACAGAAGTCCCATGTTCGAACAGAATTGTTCGTGCTTCGTGCGGGGCAAGGCTTTGGTCAGAATCTCTGCAACCATGTTGTTGGTGGGGCAGTACTGGACACTGATAACACCCTGTTTGATACATTCCCGAATAAAATGATTCTCTATACGAAAATGTTTTGATCTTGCATGGTGCTGAGGATCGTGCGCAATGGATATGGCCGATTGATTGTCGGAATAGATCAGAGTCGAGCTCTCCGCTGGGAAATCAAATGGAAGTGCATGGAATAAATATTGGAGCCAGATTGCATGGCGTGTCGCAGCGGTAAGAGCTGAGTACTTATTCAGCTTCGGCGGTGCTGAGTGCAACGGTGGGCTGTTTCTTCGAGTGCCAAGCAATGGGTCCACCAGCAAGAAGGTGAATATACCCTGAGACTGATTTGCTGTCGTCGGGGTTGGATGCAAAGTTGGCGTCGCTATAAGCGCCGTAGTTGTTGAAGATCGAGTCCGAGTCGGACCGGTAGTCCGAACCTCCGAAAGTGATCCGTCGATGACGTGTGCCTTTCAGGTACCGGAACACTCTCTTCACTCCCGTCCAGTGCGTCGCGCTCGGATTGCTCGTGTACGCTCCAAGTCTCGCAACGGCATATGCGATAGCCGGACGGCTGACGGTTGCGAGCCAGATCAGCGAGCCTATGTACTCGGCAAAGCTGTGGCCTCGCTCGTCGGTGGTCTTCCCTTCTGCGGGATTCTTCTCCAAGATGACGTTCGGGTCCATCGGCGTGGCAACTGGCGACATCTCCTGGTACCCGTAACGGCTCAAGACTCCGTCGATATAGTGTTCCTGCGAGATCTGGATGGTTCTCGTGGCACGGTCACGGTATATCTCGATACCAATGAGCTTCTGTGGCTCTCCGAGGTCGTTGATTTCGACCTCCTTCTTCAAGGCAGCCTCTGTGGCTGATAGCATGGTGGTGCGATTGCTGAATAGCAGTAAGTCATCGACCCAGACCGTGATAATCGTGTAACGATCTCCGATTTGGCGTAGATACACGCCGTGGTCGACGTCGAGTCGGTGAAAGCCCAACTTGGTGAGTATGGTGTGAAGCTTTCGATTACACTCTCGTCCTGACTGTTTCAGACCGTACAACGTCTTCCTCAGACGACACTTGCGTCCGGAGCCGTCATCAAAACCGGGAGGCTGATCCATGAACACCTCCTCGTGTAAATCTCCGTTGAGATACGCTCCCTTCACGTCTAACTGTCTCATCTCTAGATCCTTTACAGCTGCGATGGCGAGTAGCGCTCGAATTGATTCCAGACGGACGACGGGGGAGAATGTGTCGAAGTAGTCGACGCCGGGGACTTGTGAGTAACCCTTGGCTACGAGTCTCGCTTTGTAGCGGACAATCTCCCCTTGCTGACCTGTCTTTAGGTCAAATACCCAACGACATCCAACGGGCTCGCCTCACGCCACTTGGGCCATTCGGGCGACGCGCGTGCTTCCTCAATATTACGCGGAATATTGGGCTTAGCCTCGTCGACCTCTCCGAGTGCTGCCATGTATGCGATGTGCGCACTGGTCTCTCCGTCGTCGCCATCATCCTCGGCGTCGCGGGTACGATTCGGGCGGTCAGATTGCCCTCTGCGCGCGTCGGGGTTTCCAAGTTTCAGATAATTGTGATCTGAAGTCGGACGGGTAAGCCTCCGAAGCGGAATCGCATTCAGCTGATTTGGCTTGGGGTCAAGTTCTGTTGCAAGCTGTGGAGTGGATGGTACCGGCTGCGGCGCTGTGCGCGTCGCTTTGCTGGGCGTTGTGGGCGCGGCAGTCCCTTCGCTCTTCAGCGGTGGTGGCTTTGCGGGTGTGGACAGTGGTAGCTTTCCAGGTGCGTGCTGTGCCGTCGATCCTGGTGCTTGCTGAATCGATGCAGATGTGCTGTTCGACGCTGGCGTTGTTTTCTCCCCCTCGGATAGCACATCAAACTCGGTGAAGGCCGTCTCGGGGTCGGTGAACGTGAAGTTGCGGGAGATTTTAACGCGGTGTGTCGTCGAATCGTAGTACCGTACTGCTTTGGGTCCATCTAGATAGCCGCAAAATATATGCTTGATAGCTCTGTCATCCAGCTTTGAGTTGCTCTTGACGTCCTCGCGAAAAATCCATACGGGCGCGCCGAACTCCTGGAAGTGAGAAACATCGGGTTTCTCCTTCGTGAATATCTCGTGCGGCGTCTTCCCATCGGGAAGCGCCTTGCTGGGCGAGCGGTTGCGAATATATGCGGCATGTGTGACTGCAAACTCCCATAGACTCTTTGGTAAGTTCTTCTCTGCTAACATCGCTCTAGCCAACTCGAGTAGAGTGCGGTTGGTTCGCTCAGAAACGCCGTTCTGTGACTGGGAATAAGGTGCCGTTGGTTGCAACCCAATACCTTTCGATGCGAGTGCTGACTTGAGCTTCTCGTTCAGGTACTCGGTTCCCACGTCAACGCGAATCCACTTCGGCTTGTAGCCGTACTGCCGCTCCACCCACTCGACATACTCCAGCACCTTTGCTTTCGCCTGGTCCTTCGTCTTCAAGAACAAAATTGTTCTGCGACGGCTCGCATCATCGGTAAAGGAAATATAATAATAGTTCCCCTCTGTTGACCGTGTGCGCGCAGGACCCCATAGGTCGCTGTGAGTGCCTTCTCCCGGGTTCTCAGAACGGTGAAGGGCTTTGTGTGGGAATGGCTTGCGATGCATCTTGGCTTGGATGCACGCCTCGCAAATCTCGGCGTTGGATTTGCTGTCGGGTTTGACGGTGAGTCCTTCAACGGAGTTGTGGCGAATGATGAGCTCTAATGTCGAGTCAGAGACATGGCCGTATCTGCGATGCCAGGCTGCCCAGCTGTCTGGGTCCGATTTCTCGGCGTCGGCGGGATTTGCTCTATTCCCAACTCTCACTGCGCGGACGTTGTCCAACCAGTAGAGCCGGAATTTCTTCTTTGCTTCCAAGACGAGCCGTCCCGATCTATTCCGAATCTCAGCCTTGCCCTGCTTAAACGACGTAGCTCCCCCTGCTTCGTCAATGCGGGAAACCGACAGCAAATTATTGACTGCCGTAGGTGCGTACAGTGTGTTGTACAAACTGATTGTTTCCCTCTTGCCGTTGACGATGCTCTCCAGGGTGACTGTTCCACGACCGCATGCCTGAACAGCGTTGTCGCCCAGTCCGTTTATCGTTTCGCCAGTGACAGGTGTGTACTCCGTGAAGATGTCCCGATTGTTCGTGATGTGAACAGTGCAGCCCGAGTCTGCAAGCCACGCGTCTTTAGATAGACGCGTATCGAAGTGAGGTTGGTTGGAATGGAACGCCATAAATGCGCTGTGAGGGCCAGAGTCGTCTCGACTATCATTCGTGCCAAGGTGAGCTGAATTGCCCTTCCTTCCTTTCCGGATCCCTTTCCTCCCCTTCCAATCATTGGGGCGCTGGCCTTCCTTGCCGCCTCCCTTGCTCCAACAGTCCCTAGCCATGTGCCCGGGACTTCCACAATTGAAGCATTTGCCGCTGTCGGATCCCGTCGGTGCGCGGGTTTGGTTCCTTCCGAATAACGCTGATCCCGTTGTCGATTCTCCGGCCTTCTCCTTACGACGACGATGTTCCTCCAGAATGAGGGCGACTAACTCGTGGGATGTCACGGTAATAGTCGCGGCAGATGTGCCGGTTGTCGAGGTGGATGTGGATATGGGACTTGTGGTGAGTGCACTGTTGTTCGCAGCCAGATATGAGCGAGTGAACGTGTCCCAAGACTCGGGAAGAGAGGTGATCAAGGCGATGAGGAACTCCTGGTCCGATACCAGGCTGTTCATGGTGTTGAGCTGTTCTTGAATAGCACGCAGCTCCGTGATGTGGGCCGCAATGTCGCTGCCTTCGTCGGCAATTGTGCGATATAATCTACGCCGATACGACATGATCCCTAGCTGACCTTGCGCTTCCTTGACCGTGCACAGCTGCGTCCACATTTGACGCGCCGTCGATGCCCCCGCAACATGTACCATCTGGGAATTACCTAAGGCGAGCTCAATCTTGCTCCTTGCCTTCCCATCCTTCTTTATCCATACCCCGATAGCCTTCGTCTCGTCCGCTGTGGGCTTTAACGGGTCAGCTGCCGTCGGGAAAAGCTCGATGCCGTCGACATAACCCTCAAGGTCATTGTCTCGAAGAATTGCGCCGATGCGGCGCTTCCACGGCATCCAGTTGTCCTCATTGAGGAGTTCGATCCGAGTCGTTGATGTGCTGTCGGTCATGGTAGAAGTCGGGTAGTGTGATGGTGAGATGGGCGTTGGGATGGGTCAATGGAACAATGTCGAGTGTCGCTATATTGATGTTTATTCGTGTATTAGTTGTATGGCGCGGGGCCCATAACCTATTGGCAGATGTTCACGTCGAATACAAGATGGGGGAAAAGTCTGTTTATTCTATGAAATTTACAGGGCCTTATATATGTAGAAAGCTGTACCAGAGTATGAGTATCTAGAAGACCTCACACGCGACCAATGTGGTAGAACGAGTCTAATATTCACCTGTACCAGAGTATGAGTATCTAGAAGACTATACTACTGGTCAGGTACTGAGGAAACGGAAGACGGAGCCACATACCCTCACACGCGACCAATGTGGTAGAACGAGTGAGGGATATGATGACGCGGTCATCCGGATATCACGGCGGGATACAAACACCTCCAAACACCAATCTCCGTCTGCAACGCTACGCTTCCGCGTCTAACAATATACTACTCAGAGCACTGCGGCGCAGTATTATTCTCACTACGGCGTAGTCGTCTTCTGACGGATTGACCGAGATTCCTCCGTCTCGTTCCCATATGCCAACAGATGTACTGCAGAACAGAATGAACATGAGTCCCTTTAAATAATCCAAAGTCGGTCCGAACATGTCACCCAGGATCAGTGAAATCGCCCGTGGTGCCGATGGACTGCAGGCTTGCGACCGTAAACTTTAAAGCATCAGTGAGCAACGACATTGTTCCTCCCAGGCGGTGATAGACCTGAGAATTTTCAAGCTTCTTTGAGACGTGGAATCACCACTCTTGCGGGGGTACGAGATGAACATCGTACGCCGAGGTTCCGAGACGGACGTTGAACGGAGGGTGTACACTGCAGGATGGGGTCATGAGGTGACTTGCATGTCTTCAATGACCATAGTACGTTACGCCGAGGTTCCGAAGCGTATGAACGGGGGGAACAGGAAGGGACTCAGCCTGAAGAAGTAGCTACCACCGACCGCCTAGGAAAATGCAGCAAGCAGAGGTGGGGAGGATTCCTATACAGGCCTGGTCTTACACACCACCGTTAAAAATTTGAGGGGCAGTCTGCAGATACATGTACGGATGAATTTACAGCAGCAGCTGCATGCATAAACCACTGGATGCTCCTGGACGCGACACATCAGCATATCTACATGCCGGAATCAGCTTCACACTCAAAAGGATATGACTTCGGAGCCGCTGATTGGCTCGAGGCCATCCAGATAAAGAATGTCTATTCTCTGCGGAGACGCACGGCAGTGACGGCACACGGAAATGCAACGGAAATGAGTTGCACAAGCACTCTTGGCCCCGAGAAGGAACGCCTCCGATACCGAGAAGAAAGCAGAGAGCTTGCCAGGACCAGGACCTTGCCTGGACGGGAATCAGGTGGCCTGGGACGCGTGACGTAGAGACGGATGAGGGTGGCACGTGGAGGGCGCACATCCCAAGCACATCCGCAGCCGGTCGGATGATAGAGTCCTTTGGCAGCGAGTGGCTGTGATGATGCTATGCCCCGTGTTCAGCTGGATCAATATTTGAATGCAGTTGAATTTTGGTTGAATTCAGGTTGAATTCGCACCGTATGCACACCAGAGATTGCGTGGTACTATTAGTATCAGGCAGATAATCAGATTCGGTGTGATGCCACATGTGTGAAATCATCGAAATCATCACCAGATCACGCTGTATATGCACAGACAGAAATCAATAAATCTCGGCACACCCAGAGATGCCCGATGCTTGCGAGGAAGTACACTGACTCGGAAAAAGTAATGGATCACCAGATCTTGAAAATTGGACACGGTGTCAAGCCCCATGGAGGGACATTGGAAACTAGTTGTGGGGTGTAGTAGGAGCACTAGGAGGGCTATTATCAGCAGGTACAAATCGGAGTCCGAAATCGGCTTTGTTCGGCTCCGGTGGCGTGTCAAACGCGAACATGTGATCCATTTGTTATTCTGCATTTGGTTGACCCACACTATTTGGCGTGAAACACTGCAACGACTGGCCCAAATGAGCTAAAAAGTTGTACAACTCCTCTTCACTATCCCTTCTTCCATCTGTGACCCAAAGCAGTGCACTTCCGGCCTGCTCAGGGACTCAGAAACATCAAATGAAGAAATCAGTAAAATAATCCTCCCGCATGCCCAGGATCCCCTACCTGTATGGTATAACTTGTCAGTGGGAGCTCATGGATGCCAGAAACGCTTAGTTGACCTCAAAAAGTGGAAATTCAATGTGCAGAGTCCTCCATTCAATTTTCATTGCCAAGCTGAACATTGGGTTGAAAGTTCGGCACTTGTTCTCAGGTGTTGTGAGTGTCAATGCCATACAGAAACTGACCAGGATGAGGCCTAGGATACTCTACTCCATTAATCCAATCTCCCAAGTACAGGAACAGAGCTACATATATGCCCCAAGACCAGACAGTGTTGTTTTTCAGGATTGATCTGTGGCCGAATTTTCCCATAGGGTCAACCATCACACCACCAAGTCTGTGCATCTTCTAGGCATCTCATAGGATCCCAAAGGGGACAACTGATCAATTAAGACCCAGAAATATGGCTTATTGGGGCTCTTGGGAGGCTCCTTGCTGAGGCTGTACATACAGATCATGCAAAAATCAACATCAGGCAACCACCCGCCATGCAAGTCTGCATGAGTTGCCTTTCTTACACTCCAGGTGTGACTCAGTGACCCACATCTACTGTATTCAGCCAGATTTTTACACCATGCAAGGCCCTATTTCAAGATCGAGGCCACCAAAGAGCCGTGGCCAAACGGTGGTTGAAGTTCTTTGACCCTGATAGGGTGTGAGGTGGTCACAGTTACCTCGCCTGTGTAATTGGGGCACTCCTTAGAGTTGGAAGAGTTGCCCTATACATGCTTGAGACCTCTCATTAAAGACTACTGGCAGGCCATGGGCACCTTTGCCGTGTTAGTGGTCACCACTTCATTGACCAAGGGCTTCACAACCAACCCACTTGAGACCGGATTTTTGGGCCCCCAATTTCCAGTTGCACCTGCAGCATTAAGTCCAGATAAAAGATCAAACACGCGGATTTGACGGAAACCAGATTTTAAAATGGATCACTTTCATTTTTGTGATCACTCTGCTACAGCAAGGAGAGGGTCAGGCGACTCAATATTTTACAGGTATATACTAGCCCCTATAAGCTTCCTTCGAAGACCTTAACATTGCCCAGAAGTGGTGTGGCTGTGAAGCAATGCATCAAACAATTTCGAACCACGCGTGATCCATTACTTTTTCCGAGTCAGTGTACAAGACTGTTCAAAACCGAACGTGCCGCGCTCTGCTGCTGTTACGAACAATGATACGAAGTGATCGGCATCTCGGCACCCACTCATTTGCATCAAACTCCGACGTTCCGTAGACTCGAACCAGTCCCACGGGCACTTTTGCAGGGGGAGGTATTGGTGCCCGCAGGGACTGGTAGGACTTAGCCGGGAGGTCGCAGGGTGCGGGAACAATTGTCAAGATTATACCCGTTTTGGCCATAAATCTGGGACCGTGGGAGCGGGTTCGACATGCTTGGTCGCTGGTTCACTCACTTCTCGGAACATTGGGGCCCTGTAATTTAATCAGTACATCCTTGTGACCCAACAGAAACAAGACCTCCATTAGAGAGCTTGCCCAGAAGCCATACGAGCCACGTAATGGCTTTTTGGCCGTGCACGTCATATGGCTCCACTCTGCTAAACTTGGCTCGTGGAGCCATTGAATGGCTTTTGCTGCCTAAATTAGCTATAGGACGCGCACGTCAAAAAAGCCATCTGGTGGCTCGTATGGCTTCTGCGCAAGCAGGGTATTTTACTTGCTCCAGATCTGTCAAGATACCACGAGAAAACATCAACCAAAATTCTTCGGCATTTCCATATCGGGTATATTTCGACTGTGTCACGCCTCGCCTAAGTTGTACCAGCCTTTACTGAAGGTATACCTGAACTTTGAAGTAAAATGCTGTTCCGTTTTACCGTCATTCTCCCTTACGGCGTGAATTCAGAATTCAACTAGATCAGGACTACAATTTCAACATGTTTGAGATACCAATAATAGCCTCAATACCGGCAGTCACGGCTGAATCTCGATGCAATGAGTGCAGTGCACTCGAGTCGAGCCTCGATAGAACCTCGGAAAAACCGGTTGTGCATTTCTTTGTAGAATAATCTTCTCTAGCTGCGCAACTGCGGGGTTGAACCTATGACCACCTTTTGAACTCACACTGATGCTTCTTGAAGCTGCGGACTGCTGCGGATGCCGCAGAGGAGGGGGTATATAAGGGCTCGAAGAAAAGTAGTTACCCAGGTCCCCTTTGTATGCGGTACATAGTACTGAATACAAAAAGTGCCCTCACATCAAGTACAACTGTGTGTTCGCCGTCTGACGTCTGAATAACGCCGCTTACTGCCTGATTCATCCTCTACTGCTTTGTCTTCGGTCACCAACGGCCCCTGCAAAAAGAGTATCTTTTATCAGTGAACATCTGTATTCACAGTTGATAGACCTCTGAAAGGCTCTGATTGACTCATTGATGAATGAAGAACACCAGTTCTCAGTCAACTCAATAAGATTACACTTTCTAAAGCTACTATCAATTGAGGATTTGTGGACTCTTCACCGCTAGAGAGCATTTAAGCTTGTTGAGTGGAAATAGTTGCCACTTGCAAATACTCGTCAATACTCGCGAATAGTGCTTACTAATCCACGAATATGCACCATCAATAATCACGGCGAATGCTAATATCATTTTTCGAACTTTGACGAATATTCGTATTCCCAACGTATTCGCGAATGTATACTCGTGCCTCTCCTTAAGCCGGGCCAATGTTGCAGAGACGGAGACCCATATCATCTTCCTCCCATGTCAGGGTTTTTTGTAGAAGGCTTCACGTGCCAAACCTGTCGAGCCCGCTAAGGCCGCAAATTCTACACGTTAGCGTGAAAGAAGGAAATTCACAACGCTACTGGGATCCCAAGCATCATGTAAATGAATGTGTGTAGGACGTAAAATCCAGAAAGGGTTTGAGTGACAGGGGGTCTTCTTCTGTTCAACCCATGTAACACCACTCTCTACAAAGGCACCACATGATTAAAAATCTTGAACCTTTGCGTGCACTTAAGGCGTACAAAACCTTGTCAAATGCACTCGAGAGAGGATTCGGATGCCATGCCGATAAGACATCATGGCTGCGCGTGGTGAGGGCTGAGTTTGAAAAGCCCAATGATCCACCTGTGAAAGGGACTCTGGTGGTGGAGGCGAGTTCCTCTCTTGCGCGGCGGCACCCTCGGAAACGGGGCTGTCGTTCGGGTAAGAGGAAGAGGGAAAGAGTCCGGGTGAGGAAGCTGCCACCAGCGCGTAAACCCGCGAAGGTGGTGGTGACCCCTGCCGGCCCCTCAACGGCTAAAACGGTTGTCAAGCCGGCGAAGAGCGTGCCGTCAAGAAAACCCAAGAGCCGGGCTGCAAAGCCAAAGCAAAAGAGTATGGTGGATGCCAAAGAGAAGAGGTCTCTCCAGGCTAGTGAACCACCTTACACTGCAAGTTGTAAGCCGATCTATTGTCCCGACGGTTGCGGAGGGATAATAGGTGGCAGTTGCTATGGATGCCGACCTCTTGGCTCCTGTGGAATTGCTGAGGGTAGCTGTTGCTGCCCCCCGCCCCAGACATCGAAGAGGGGAAAAGGGAAGGGAAGTAAAAGGTGGGCTTAGCGGCTCATCCCCTTTCAACGCGTGTTTTTGTCGACACGATAAAAGGTCTTCATAGGTGCAGTGTGCACCCTTGGATCACGACAAATGTTAGAGATCACAGATTTAGGTAAAAACCACCCGACGCGTAAGCGACAGGACACTGTGACACGGTTCGATGAACGGTGACCTTTGGAGCTAACTCCCTCGAAGAAATGATCCGATAAGCGACTGTGGGTTAGTGACTCGTGTGAGACCACTGCAAGGCAAGTCTGCGTCAGAAGTGGCGTTAAGCACGGGAAGCGAGGCGGAGATCCCTCCCCCAGTAATGGGATGGGAAACGGGAAACCTGCAAGGGCGAGCCGTAGGAACATTTTTAGCCCCACCTCTTCGGAGAGGGACAATGATTCGCTCGAGAGGATAAATCCTCCGCCGGTGTGCAAAACATATTTGCATGCTCAAGTTATAAACACGGGAAATGGGCGGCATGTCTACTAAAGATGTGTACGTTTGACTGCTTGGTGGCCTTCGCCGTATTTTAACCAACAGTTGGAAAGAAATAAAGCCGTCAGGTAACGGTGTGGAAGGTCCCTATATGTTGAAGGGGGCATGTGGCCTATAGCTAAGGCAATGGTGAGGAGAGATCTTATCCATAGTGCGTAAAGTAAACGCATCACATAAAACTTCCATCCACACGTCACACGGCGCGGCATCGCCGAAGGTGACTAAGTGGTGAAATCTTTCACGAGAGTAGTTCACAGTAGTGACTAGGGGGTAAAGATCGCTCAAAAGAGTGTGAAGGCAATTTGTAGCTTGCTATACTTTGTCAAAGAGTTATTAGTTTCGGCTGATTTCTCAACTTACTTATCCCGAGAGCCACGAAAAGGCTACTCTAATTCCCGGGTCCACCACACATTGGCATCAATCCTATGCCGGCGACCACTGTTCAAACTTGGATACCGGGTCACAAGGATGTGAAGGGAATGAAGCCGTGGATAAGCAAGCCAAGCGCGCAGCGGAGGGCGCACCCAGCCCTCTTCCCGATCAATCAATTACCTCGAATTCCTGTCCAACATCCCTGGCAGCGCCGCGGCTTTCCGCCCACGTCACGGACGTTGCCGAGTCAAAGGTATTCTGGGTTCAGAGGATCTATCTGCAGACTGGGAGATGTGCGGAGTGTTTGAGTTGTAGAGAATGGTTTGAAAATGAAGTAGTCTTTTGGAATCTGTGGGCAGGGTTTTGGTAGTCTCTTTTACAGACCCTCGACGCTCCGCGAAGAGGGTCTGTTGGTAAGCGCGCCCCATGTTCCGGAGCCTTACGTTGATAAGCAGTTTTTCCTGATGCCTTTCTTTTTTGTCATCTTGTTCAAACAAAAAAGGTCAGCGAGCAAGAAAAAGACCACCAGGTGTACATCTACATCCTGGCGCATTTTTCCCCCGCTTGCCGAGCCGGCACCTGGGTGGCTTTGACCTGTTGATGGATGGCCTCGGCAGGCAGCGGCAGAGCTGATATGACGGTTGATTGAATGCCACAAGTGTTGGAAGTTGAACCAAACCCGAACACGAGGCTGCGCACAGCCCGTAGTTGAACATGCCCGAGGCATGCCCGAGCATAGCCATAGCGATAGTCCAGTCCAACGATGCTCCACTGCCCGTTGCTATTCTCTCTCATTCTACTAGTTTCTATTAGTTTCTATATGACTCTTAGTTTGTAGATTATTTGTTCTATTGTTCTCTGTAGAGGTATAAAAGCCTGGTCATAGTTGGCTTGAATACAGAATTGCATCCCCCAACTTTCTACAACAAGCTAGTCTCAGCTTAAGGTACTCAAGCTTCACCTACTGATGAGTGTAAGATTATGTATATGATCATTGAGAGTTGAACAGGACAGCTTCAACATGCCATCACGCCGTCCATCGGGCATCATATCGGCCTAATACGGAGCCCGGCAAACAGTGGGATGGTGGAAAATAAAAGGGCCCATCAGAAAAAAAGACAGATGGTGAGGATCTATCAAGATCTATGTGTTTTTACGGAATGGCTCGATCTACATAGATTTATGTGTTTCACTGATGTCACTCTGAAAAAAAAAGGTACAGCTCCACCAAGAAAACCCCAAGATTTGGGTATTTATGTAGAAATATGTAGATCTTTGAAGAAATACATCAATCTACAACATCAGGCCAGAAAAACAGGCCCAGAAAAAACTAAATCATTTTTGTCCACCGCGGTCAATCATAGATATGGTTGCTGAATATTGTAATAATGTACCAAGCCCTAGTGAATCTCACCCTTTGCACCAGTTTCACGGATGACAACATCAATATTGTCCCTCATTGCCCGGCTGCACTGCCAAGCTGGAATCCCGTCGTGGTCTGGAACCTCTGGGAGCATAGCCAGCAAGGCATCATACAGAGCCGACGTGTGCGTCCGCATCAGCAGCAGAACGCCCAAGGCCTTCGCCGGCGGTGTACGAGGGAGGATGAACACATGCAGGTGGATGCGGCCGCGACTCCCTGCCGCACGGGAGGCCAGGTCCGTCCATTTTGGTCCAAATACATGGAGGCCCGCCGGTGCGTCGGCTTCAGCGACGTCTACGCTGACACCGAAATCGCCGTTTCGGTATTGGAAGGTTGTCAAGTAGACTTTGTCCGGGGCGTTGCATGACTCAACCTTTGTGCCGCCCACGGTACTGGCGTAACAGCATTGCAGCTGAACGTTGAACTCGCTACCCCCGTCAATGCATTCAACATTAAATGGCAAAATTTACTGGAAATATAATGTACGAGGCCGTAAAAGAAATTGTATAAATGCATCCAGTGAATCACAACTCCTGCTCCGAAGGTCCTTCAAGAAGGATTTCTATGCGCCCGGAACCTCATTGAACCTTCGTCGACGTCCCCAGTGGCAACGGCACCGCCGTCACCACGGTACTCGGGGGTGGGTTGGCTTGTGCTTGTGCCGCAGCGATGGCAGCAGCTGCGGCTTCGGAAGCCGCTTGGATGCCCTTCAATAAATCCTCGATTGACTGCTGTTCGGGCTGAGGCTGAGCCGGGAGGTTTCCCGCTACTTCAGCGGCAGCTTTGGCCGCCTGCGCCTTGACGTTCGCAACGACGTCCTTGAACCTGGGGTCGTCGAAGACCGACTTGGAGAGGTCAAGGTCCCGCGGCACCTGGGGTGTGGGTGCTGCCGTGACAAGCCCGAGGACAGCGAAGAGGAAAAGGGTGAGGAATGTGCGGCTGAGCATTGTGAATTGCGAGTTGAGTGGTTGTTTGTGTGTGAGGTGGTAAAAGGTGGGTTGTGTGAATGTGAAGGGGAGGATCGACCTGAGGAAACGCAAAGCCCGGTGCATATTATATACCTCTTTGCTAATAATGGAATCGAGCTTGGCAAGTAATGGAACTGCTTTAGGTGGTCGCGCTTGGCAGGTAATGAAACCTGCTTTTGAGGGCCATTGCGGGTGCATGGCAATCCGAGTCTGTAGGTTGAGCCTGGTGAAGTCTGTGATTCCCGTGGCCACAAGAAGTTGGGGATGATAACAGGAGGTGTTGCTTCTCCTTCGTACTACTTGGGCATCCGCACTGACAAAGTGAGGTGAGATGATGGGTCACGGGTGAAAATCCCAGGGGATGGTTTACAAGCCAAATGCGAAAAAGACGCTAAAAAGGCAGTATTTTCTCCGCACACGACGAGAGAGGATGGGTACAAGTCACTATATTTACAGTCCGTCGTCCAAAGAGCCGTTGTAAGTAAGTGAGCTGAAAACCAAGAAATTGGGTGAGACGCCAGGGACTCGGGACACAGGAGACGCGTGCCAGGCCCACATACGTGAGATGAGGGAGTTGGAATGGGCTGTTGAAACAGTCGATATGCGTGGCGGTGGGAACCCGAAGCTGGTGGAAAACAAGAGGCGTGTCTGTCAACGTAACTGTCGTCGGCTGTCAAACAGACCTCCGGTCCCGTTCCGCGTCCCAACTCGCCGTCGGCAGAGAGAGGCCGGCAGAAGTGAGCAGGCGTAATAGTAATTGACTAAGAGAGACCAAATGGAGCCAGAACACCGCCAAAATTACCTTATAAGGAAGTTGTAAGAGCCAAACAACCAGGGCTCAAAGATGTCATCGGTAAAAATTGGACCCCCACTTTGGCGGGAAACGGGCCGATAAGACCGAGCTTAAAAATAAATTTTTAAGACTCGGAACTGCTTCAGGTGACGTTGATACAAAACGGCGCTGGGCTTTAGGAACCGAGTGGCGTTTGTGAGAGGCTAAATCCGCGCTTGGATACCGGAGGAGGCCAGAAGGTTTCATCTACAGTAGAGTCGGTCTTGTGGAATACTATCATGTGGAATATCCGTGGTATGGAATAGGATTTGGGGTGCTCCCGGGTCGGGAGCAGCCAAATATTCCACTCACCGTGTTCTGGAATATGGAATAGGCTGCCGGTCCCATTATTCCACATCGCGGTGGCCGAAAATGGCAAAATGAGGGTGTTTGAGTGATCCAGAGGTCGAAATCCAGCATTGTTCACTGATAACAATCAACATTGGCAATCATGGCCCATTGTCTCTCGCTGATAGCTTGTTTGATCTCAGTTCCGTGACCCCATCACATACTGATCAGGCCTGATCCTGCTGATGGCAAGACCGTAGGCCTGTATTGCAAATGCGGCCTGTGCTTGAGTCCATCTCAGCACTGTAATGCCACGGGACTGAACAATGTTCCGTATTTTGAGAATAGTCTTGAATTTACAAAATAGAAATTAAATAATTCAAAAATAATCCATATATTCCATGTGGAATAACCGTCATATGGAATAGCCTTCGGACCGCTCCGGACAATATTCCATATCAGCAACTCTACTGTACTTACTCTGCCCACGAATAATCCTTCCAACATGGGTCAGTGTCCTGCCCACGGTGCCCACCACATTCCTAGTATTATTCCATGACCAGTGCGGGGTTGGGTCGGTGGTGGGCGTCGGGCGTCGGGCGTCGGGCGACGGGCAGCCGCTTCCACAACATTCTTGATGCTCTCGATAATATCATAGAAATTGAAACCTGAATCCCGGCCCGGGGTATCTCAAGTGAGCTGCTCCGCGAACTCGTTGATGCCTGCTGCAGCACCGGGATCGCTTGTGGTAGTGGCCGACCCTGCCAGCCGACTTCTGTGCAGGTTCAATCAGTCCACGAGATTCACCGATAATGCCACCAATTCCAACATTTTCGCCCACTATTAACTCATTAGTTCGTTTACATTCGTCGAAATCCACCTCTCCGTGACTACTTCACTACTCACAACGAAATCACCCTCGTCCCAAACTCCGCCACAGGATACCTCGACCTCGGACCCGGACAGCTAACGAACATCAACCCGGTGGGGATCTGCAACCTCCTTGCCAACGACGCGACATTCGCCGGCGTGAACGTGTCTTGTACGATGATCTGCAGAGTTTCAGCGACGATACGGATTCCCAAAGCTAGCATGCACTTACGAGGTCAATGGTGATCTCTGGGAAGGCTTCGTCGAGAACTGCGGCGGTCACCATCAATAAGAAAAAGAAAGAGAAAAAACTATTGCTTACTCTTCGCATTCGCCTCAAGCTCCGACGGAATCCCCTTCCCATCCTCCTCCTCCCCACAAAAATGCACCATCTTGATGCACGACGTCTCCTCGTTCTCCCGGACGTACAATATCATATGCAGCAGATGGTTTATCTGTTCTCCCACCGTCAGCCATCCATCTGGAAGGAGGGAAGACACGGGCACGAGGACGCACCTCATCCGTCTTGACAAGAATACATATCGGCTGGCGCTTCAACCGCGCCATAAGTCTCACCAACCACTTGCCCCACGTCTTACTCGCGTCCCATCGGTGCAGCGTCGGGTATTGATCGTACACCCAGTACACGATACCGAGGAGCTGGACTTGATGCTGGGTTCCCCAGAACACGGAGAGCACAGCGATGAGATACGCGGCAAAGTACCTTTTTATTGAGATCAGGGCGGAGTAAAGGAGAGATGGAAGATTTCATTCACCCGACAGTCGACGGTTCAATGACGACGTTGCCGGCAAACACGACTGCAGAAACCACCAGAGAGAGCAAGATGGTCGACAGTGGGGTACGCGTATCCCGCGGCAGCCGACCGCGGTTGAAGCGCAATTGGAGCAGCGTCACCGGGAAGAGGACCATCACCGTCAGCCATACGAGTGAGAACCTGCTCTTGGTCAACACATGAGAAGATAAGAGGAAAGATGTACATATTGGACACCACAGTCAAACTCCCACCAGAGCTCCCATACATCACGACGTTGCAGAGCATGAAGAACAGGACGCAGACGTATGGCGCGCCGGTCACAGGCATCGGGTGGAGGAATATTTCTGGGACGACGCGATCGTGTGCTAGCTTTTTGAGCAGTTCGCACACGCCGAGGATGCCGATGAGGACGCCGCCGCACAAGACGATGATGGCATCCGCGACTACCAAACGTCGTAGCCACTCGCCGGCACACTATTGAATCAGTTTACTGAGAATCAATCGAATATGGTGACCGACTACTTGAGCGAGGACGCTCAGCACATTTGCGCCATCGAGGAGTACCGGCAAGGGAACGACCGCAATCAACAGCACCGACATGACCGTGTTAAGTACGATGGCGGGTAAATGGAGATTTCGCAACACGAGTGGGAAATGCCCGGGCTTGATTCGGCCAATGCAGGACGGTGTGCATTCGATTCCAGTGAGACCGAGCATCCCGAGGCAAAATCCATAGAATAGCTGACGCAGGATGAACGATGGAGACGCCGTACTGCCCAGGTGCCAATTTTGCCGCAGCTGCTCGTTGCCAATCTGACCCCACTGGATGGCAGCGAAGATGCTGAGTATCAGCATGGTAACGCCCTGGTACGACATTTAGATGACACAAGTGAAACAAGTGAAAGACATAACGTGTAGGGAAAGCACGACAAACGCCAGGCGCGCGCTCTCCTTCAACCCCGAGAGACTTATCAGTGCAAAGGTGGCGACGATGAACGCCGCAGCCACGAAGGGCGGGAATGGCAAGTCCACTTCGCCGTCGAGGTACGAGGCGGCGGTGGCAGCGGAAACAACCGAGCTGGCAGTGAAGTCAAGAAGGAGGTCCGCGGGAGTCAGCTTCATCTTGGAGAACGAGCCCCATCCAGCAAACTCGAAATCGCGAGATGAATTGAGGAAACGCGAGGAGGGAGAGGTAGCGTGTTTGAGGCCACCACCACCTTGCGGACGTTGTCTTTGTCTTCGCAAGATGATGCCATCGACTTGGGACTCGAGAAAGGAGGGCGGGTTTGCGGAGCCAGGGGTATACAGGACGGGAGCCGGTCGCGTAATGGGGTCGATGGCGATCCAGGACTCGGTGTCGTGGCCCAGAGTCGGTGCAGACATGAATGCGGAAGACAAAGAGGAGTGATCGTCGTTTTGATGTACTTATGTAACGTCTGTCACCTGCCGTTTGTGGCAACCGGGTGTTCCAGATGCCGGATTCCTGTACATTTTACGTCCCAGAAAGAACTTCCGCAGGTGTCTGCCAGCTCCCTGTCTGACTTCTTTCATGCAAGTCTCTGGCAAGGAGAGCAGTTGGCGGGCAAGCGCAATTGTCGGACATCCGAGACCGGCGGGTGATGGACCATCACGCGACGCATCCCGCCAAGATATACCTGGCTTTGAGGCCATTGCTGCGCATACGATTCCACTTTGTGTACTGGCAGATTATCAACAGCCTCCGGACCAACTCCGGACACCCAGAGCAAGTACGAGTGGAGTGGGCAAAGCCGCGAGACCCAGAGCCGGTGTGACGGAGGGGCCTGAGGTCCGGATTCTGAGCGGATTCCGAGCCGCCAAATTCGAACGCAGGAGAACCATTGAGTTGTCGAGAATTCGGAGATGCCGCCGTAAGAATGAGCAAGGAATAGGGTTGTGCATGAAGGCTGCCAGCAGAAAGCGCCAACTGAGTTGACGTCGGAGACGAGAGGAAGATGACGGCGTGATGAGACTCATGAGCGGGCAGTACGGAACATGTAGGCTCGTGACCATCCGCGTTCGCCTCACGTGGCTGCGCTTATCACTTGAAGCCGAGTTCCACACGCCATTCTCACGCCGTCGTATTCCAAAACCAGCGCGACGCGACATCGCGTGGTGGACGGCATTCTCTTCCAAATGGAACGGCGTCCATCTCATCTCCCCCCACCGTGACACCCTACACATCTACACCGACGCCAGCGGCGAGAAGGGGCTTGGTGGCCACTTTCACTCGCACTGGTTCTCCACCCGGTGCCCGCCTCGTTATCGCTCGGAGCACATCCAAGTCAAGGAAATGCTCGCCGTCGTACACGCCGTACTCTGCTGGGGAGAAGAGTTCAGAGGCAAACATGTCATTTTTCACGTGGATAACGAGGCCGTCCACAGCGCCATTGGCAACTTCACCATCCGCTCGACACCCACCATGACCCTCCTCCGCCATTTCCTCGCCCTTGCATGCCGGCTTGATTTTTCTTTTTCTTCGGTTTGGCTTTGCTCCGAGGAAAACGCGATCGCTGACGCTGCTTCCCGCTTTTCCTTTTCACGCATGTTCTCCCTCGCGCCTTATCTCGACCCTCAGCCGTCCTCGAAACGCCTCCGGATTGGTGGTACCAACACAGCACCTGGCCCCAAACCGTCGCATTTTACCTTTGGCACGGACTCGCGTCCAGCACCCGACGAACGTACTCCACCGGCCAGCGCTCCTTTATCAATTTCGTCCGCCTTCACAGCCTGTACAATCCCGACGGTACCATCCTTCCCGCCAGCCAAAACGCCATCATGTGCTGGATTGCAAGCCTCGGTGGTCGAGTACAGCCCAAAACAATTAAAGGCTACCTCTCCGCCGTTCGTTCCCTGCATGTCGACGCTGACTTACCTTTCTCTGCATGCGAGGGACCCGTTGTTCAGCGACTCATCCGCGGCATCAAACGCTTCCACGGCGAGCGCGATCGCAAACCGGTGCAACCCATCACCCTCCCCATCCTTCGTGCAATCCTCGCCCAACTCCGCCCCGGCGTCGTTCTCGGTCACAGCACCCTCTATGCCGCATACTGCCTTGGATACGCCGGGTTCTTGCGATCCGGGGAGATCACGGCAGGCTCGGGAAAGGACGTCAGTCTCAATCTCACGCGGGATGCCATCGCCTTCTTCCCCGATTTCGACTCGTGCACACACGTCAACCTCACACTCCCCGCCTCCAAAACGGACCCCTTTCGCAAGGGTATCACAATCACCGTCGCCGCCGCACCCGGACAGCCCACTTGTCCCGTCGCTGCCGTCAAGCGCCTCTTCACGGAACTTCCACGTGCAGGGAGCGCCCCCCTCTTTGAGGGAGTTGACGGCAAACCCCTGCACTATCGGGACTTCGTCGCCGGCATCCGCACCTCCCTCACTGCCGCTGGAATCGACCCCTCCGGTTTCGCAGGTCACAGTCTGCGTCGCGGCGCCGCGACCGAAGCAGCTGCCGCCGGCCTCAGCGACTATGAAATTCAACTCCTCGGCCGCTGGCGCAGCGACGCCTACAAACTCTATATCGAAAACCCGATTTCCCGAATCCTACATCTCTCCAAACAACTTCACATGGCCCATCCTCACTCCGTCCCTTTCGAACCTCCGGCTCTACGAGACTACGCCCCAGTGGCCTGAGTCTGATCCCTGATCAGCTCGGACGCTTTGGACCCCAATCTCATTTGGTTCCCAATTCATCCCTCTCTTGAGTCGACGCCCTCTTCCTCCTCCTCTTATCGTTGCGCGAAGGAGGCTAATTGATGGGCAATGGTGATAGGGTGGATTGCACGGGGTTAGCAAATGAGTCCGACGTCACCGTCTCTGATCCCTTTCACGAACACGCGACTTTCATTTCCCATTCACACTTGTCACGACAAGCACCTCCCATTATCCCTTTGTCCGTCCTCGGTATACATATACGACCTGCGAGCGCAGACAAGACTCATCGTCTCAACTGCGCTCGCAGGTAAGCTTCTTCTCTCTCTTACTTTATCTACTCATCGTCTCAACTGCGCTCGCAGATAATACTCGTCGTATTTCGTCTCCCCACCCACCATTGCATTCTACTTACTTAGACTACCGCGTACCACATTCATGTCCCTTGTAGCTAGGCCTGAGTCTGATCCCTGATCAGCTCGGACGCTTTGGACCCCAATCTCATTTGGTTCCCAATTCATCCCTCTCTTGAGTCGACGCCCTCTTCCTCCTCCTCTTATCGTTGCGCGAAGGAGGCTAATCGGCGAAGCGGCTGGGACATTTGGTGACCCTTTTGGGTGAGCCGGTGAAACATGAGTTTGGACTTGGCGAAAAAAGGTGTTCGAGCTTCAAGACCGCGGTATATGATGCTCGGAATGTTTTGGCGCAGGTAGTGGTCATGTTTCCAATGTTATTGGAGCTGTCGGGGACCGTTCCATTTCACAAGTCCGAACTCACGCTTGGCAGGTCCTGCCAAAATGATGACCAAATATCCCAGTCGTTTTAGGAAGGTGATCCCTTGCTTGTCTCGTGATCACCCGACTAAACCCGACTGGTCGCGAGTCTACGGAACATGCCGTGTTTGACCATCCACTGGCAATTGGCAGATGTCTGTCCGGGTTGCCGTTGGTTGCCGGCTTTGATCCACACAATTAAATGGCCCGCCGACTGGTGGACCTCCGTGGAACAGTTTCCAGAGTTGAATTGCAGCAAATTTCATGAGCGCTTGCTGGGAGACTTGTGCGAGGCATCTTCCATGCTGGTGTGGCGACGCTTGGCGCGGCTTGGGCGACGCCGCGACGGTGATTTTCGGAGACGGGACAGATTCTAGTCCACGGTCCGATCGGATTGCAGATCCGAATGTACAGCGACGGACCGGACTCGAAAAAGAACGATTCCTAAACGGGTTAGGAATCGTACTGACCACCATCTCATTTCGAAGAGAAGCGCCTCAACGTTCAACAGGCATCCTGCGCCAAGTCTGGACGCATTGGATCATCTCTCATCCTAACTTAGGATGCGCATGTCTCCTACATGAACCAGTGAGTCGTGACCAGTGACCAGTCTCTCACTCTCGCAAAAGCAACCTGCGACTGGTCACTGCAGCCGCCGGCGGCCGAAGGCTCCGAGGACAATCTCAGGTAGATGGTCCTGGCGGCAAAAGTAAATCCATCACCCTCTCGCCCCCCGATATTCCACGCTCATCTCGATCCTACCAAAGCCGACCCGCGGTACAGAAGGCGGAAAAGGCGGAAAACAATCACTGTAGTGAGTCGATACTGGTCGTCCATCGTGGCGTCTTTGCTCAGAGCCAACAAAAAAGCGGAAAATGGCACCCGACTCGAACGGGTTGACTGGCGGTTCACCGCCGCCGAACGCTCCTGAGATAGAAAGCCTGTCTTCGTTTCTTCAATTTGCTCTGCGATCGCATTCAAGCCCATTACAAAAAGATTCTATGGCTCGGATCTGCTCTCCACCTGCTGCAGCACGACTCGCAACTCTTCCTGCTTTTCTTTCTTTCCCGAAGCCTCAAAGATCTTCATCAGCCTCTGCATGGTGTCGACGGTATCTGGATGAGAGTCGCCCAGAACCGCCCTCCGTTTTTCAAGCGCCTCGACACCCAATTTTTCAGCCTCTTCGAACCGACCAAGAAGATGATACGTCCAGGCGGAATTGGACATAGCCAGCAACGTATCGGGATGATTCTCGCCGAGTAGTTCCTTGCGCGTTTGCAAAACGTGCACCTCCCGGCGCTCCGCCTCATCGAACCTACCCATCTCCCTGTATGTCACCGCGATATTTCCCATCATCGTGAGCGTGTCCAGATCTTCACCAGCACTCTCCTCTTGCTTGCGCAACACCGTACTCTGCAGCTCCAACGCCTCCTCCAGCCTCCCCTTCTTCATATAAATGACCCCAAGGCTGGCAATCGCGTGCAGGGTATCCAAATGTTCCTCTCCTTTGATCTTCTTCAGCTTCTCGATGGCAGCACTCTGTATCTCTTCCGCTTCGTCGAACCGCTTCAATAGCGTATACAGGCCGGCCAAGTTGAGCATCCCTCTCAACGTATTCACATGGTCCTCCCCGAGAATCCTCTTTTCCTTCTCGAATAAATCCACTTGGATACTGAGCGCCTCCTCGTATCGCCCTAGGCCGGCGTACATCACGGCCAAGTTGTTTATCGCAACCAGGATGTACTGGTGGTCTGGCCCGAGGAGGAGCGTTCCCTTTTTGACGACAATGGACTGCATGGCTTCCGCCTCGCGGAGACGCCCCAGACGGAGATACGTCGTTGCAAGGTGGTTCATGGTCACCAGGGTTTCAAAGTGATCGTCCCCGAGTGCGGCGCAGCGCGTGGCAAGTGCGGGCACCAGCAGTTTCTCTGCATGCGCGAAACGCCCGGTGTAAAGGTAGAGAACACCGTATTCGAGATCGAAGGCAGGGACGACGACGAGGTGGGTGACGTCTCCTGGGAGTAGCGAATCAATGTGTGGCAGGAGAAGCACAGCGAGGTCTTCCTCCTCCGGAGCGAGCGCGGTTATTTGCATCCCGATAATCGAGGTCATGCACGACTTGTACGCTGCGGACTCGGTAAGGATGCTTTGGCTCCAAGCGTGCACAAGCGGATGGATGGAGAATGTTTTCGTTTGCGCGTCGTAGTTGATCAGTGAGTACGCCCTTAACTCGTTGGTCACGTCCATGAATTGAAGGGAATCCCAGGCTCCCGTCGATCCTTTGAATCGGCCTAGGAACTCGACGGGTTGCTCCACCTCCTCTTTCGTTGGGCCGTACGTCTTGACCTGATAATCCGCCGCAGCGCTGAACAGCTTCTCCGATATCCCCTTGTGATGCAGGAACGAGCAGAGCTGAAGGAGCGTAGCTGCGGTGGGACTGAGACGATCAAAGCTGATATGCCAGGTCGTGTAGACCGTCCACGCGTAGTCGTCGTGCGATTGCGTGGGTACTTCGCTGAGGAGGCGCGCTTTGTTGGTGTGATATAGGGATAGGTAGCTTTCGAGCGCCCCGGATCGGGAGATGAATGCGCCGGCTTGGACGATGGCAAGTGGCAGGTACGAGAGTTCCTGCAGAGACACTTGAATGGGGTTCACGAGAATGAAGGGCTGGACTCACCTTGACGATCTCCCCAGCGATTTTCTGGTTCTCGGGTGTATCATCCTGAGCTGCACTCGTCAACAACAGCGGCACCGCATCCTCCTCTTCCATATCCGACACCCGATGGTTTGCTCCGGCGTAAACGGAAAGCCCCGGATTCCTCGACGTAATCAAAACATTTCCATGCCGCCCCCTCGGGAGGAACGCATTCAAGTTGAGCTTCGGATCATCTGCGTTGTCAAGGAACACGAGCCATTTCTCCTGTGTTGTGCGGAGCCACTGTAACGCCTCTCGATGCGAGCGGCCGGAGGTTTTCGCTACAGCCATCTCGGACAGCCCAGCTTCGATGGTGCTCTGCGTGCTAGCGTCGATGAAGAATATATCGGTGAATCTGCGAATCGTCAGGACCATGCATATCCGGCTTATGCGACGTACAGAGAGCACTCTTCTTCGATAAAGGTGAGAGCGATCTGAGTCTTGCCTGCGCCACCGAGACCGTGCAACAAGAAAACGCGTTGTTTCGATGCGTTCTGGCTAAAGAAATCGTACATCTTGTCCAGAATTGTCTGTCTGCCTTGGAAGATGCGTGATGGCGGCGGACATGTATTGATTCTCGTGGGCGTTTGTATCGCCTGAATTTCTGGGAACTTCGAGTGAGTCACTAGCTGGTACTTGGCGTCGAGGGACTCATACCTGATGTCAGCTTGTGCATCTGGAAGTTCGTATCCATGGTCGCTGCGAGCTGAGGAAGACTTTAATTCCTCTCCAAAGGGATGGCCACTGCGCTTACCACCGCATTCGAGCGCAGATTCCGAATTCTGCTCTGATACCGAACGATCCGATCCGCGGTGCTGGCCAGCTTCACCACTTCCCTAAACCGCCCGTGCAGCCCCCGAGGCTCGACTTGCAGTGTCTTGACGGCGCTCAGCACATCATGCAGGCATCTTCGGACGCGTCAGCCACCTCCGACACAAAGCGGGCCACTCACGCCTCGAGATCCTCGCACAGCCCTTTGAATTTCGGCGCCGCGGTGTCCCGGTGTGCCGTTATCTGGTCCCTGACAACGGACATGATCTCCTCCACGTCGCGACACAATTCTCGCAGGTCCTCTCGATTTTTTCTTCCGCTCTAGAAGTAGAAAGAGATCAGCTCTTCCTGGTAGTTTGAATGGTATTGGAGGCACACCTCGATCGTCTCCAACAAGACTACGACCAATCCGAAGACGCTGCGCACGTATGGAAACGGCAATCCTTCCGCAACGGCAGAGAGGGTACGTGCGGTCTGAAGTGAGGGTCCGACCCAATCGCTGCCTGAGGATTGCGCGGTGAGTCCACGGGGTGTTGTGGACACTGAGCTGGTGCTCTTGCTGGACATGTTGTGGTGGTTTACAGGTGAGTGGTCTGATAAGCGTCAACTTCTGTGACCGCATTTGAATGATTCAATCAGCCCCGGACTTCGATTCGATCGGTCGTACTGCCGCGATTGTATGGACCGCTCGCTCGAACAACGCCGTCAATTTTTGTACAGTTTCACGGAGCAAATCTCAACGTTTGGAGCAACAAAGAACTATAGAATTGATGTCATTCTGAAAGACCCATATAAGAGGTGTCTTTCTCATCAGGAATTCCATCGGAATCCTCGATCCAATATCGCGACGCTGCAGCGGAAGGTAAGCAAATCTAGCCGGAGATTGAAAACGTACACGAACCAGGCTGAATCTCCCCCCTGCGCCTTTTGGCGATAAACAATTCCGCCAGCGTCCAAGAATCCCTTGCCTCCGACTCGGTCTCTCTCTCCCAATCTTTCTCTAGCGGCTTGTACCCTTCCAACGGAACCAGTACGAAACGCACGTCTGCAATGGACATGATGACGGGTTTTGAGCAGTGTAGGACAAGACGGAGCAGATCATCGGTGGCGCACCGGAATCGCATATGTGTGAGCTACGGCAGCGTCGCGAGCGCCTCTGCGAACAACCCAAAGTTGTAGGTTATCTAGCACGGTGAGGTGAGTGAGGCCGCTGAGCCGCTTTAGGCGAATATCCTTCAGGAAAGAACGGATATCGTCTGCTACATTGATCAGGAGGTTCTCCAGATTCTTTGAGGAAGATGGGGTCCGCCGGTACACTCCGGGAGAGGGAGAGGTTTTGACATTGTGGACCCACGACTCGGGTGCTTTCAAACCAAGGATGCAAAAGCAATTGCTGCTGTTCCAATGAAAGAAATGCGCATTTTGTAGAGGATCGGCTCGATCCTGGCAGAGATCGTGTAAACGCGGCGCGCGACGCGGAGGTCTGGTGTGCACCTGGCATGCAGTTGTGAGTCGAGAATAGAGAATAAATCTTTTCATCTCCAACTTCGGCGGGAGGAGTGGCTCGTCAGAGACGTGGTCGGGAGTTGGTCGGGTTGTGGTCGGGAGCAAGTGTATCGGGCCCACGTGACTCGTGTCAACTCATCATATGACGGGTGGCGGTGCGCTGGCTCTTGATTCCACACCACCACCTTGCCGCCACCACCACACCACCGCTACGCTTCAGACTGCCCTTTATCATTCGACTACGTTTCGTGTCTTTTTACCGTCTGTTCTGCTGATTCTCTCTTCACTGCAAAGATTCACTCACTGGATTCATATTCGCCGGCCTACTTACTCACTCAAATTTCACTGGAGACTCCAATCGGCGTGAATCAACCTTCCATTTTCCTGTTGGTCTTCCACCCGAGCCGCTCCGTTAGCTCGCTGGTCCCCATCGTAAGTCCGGTGGTGGCATCAATGGGATCTCGCGCAATTCTTCCGCAGTCGGCGCCAGTCGCAGACGCATATCGGTCTCGCAGGCCCAGCAGCAGGGTGTACAGTGCCACATACTCCGTTCCCGTGAGCGTGTCTGTCTCGTTGCGCGAGCATCATATGACGGACGACCTTGCCCGGCCGTAGTATCATGTGTTTTCTTCACCCATGCTGTAATGTATCACTGTTTACCAGATATTTCGGTCTTCATCTACAACGAGGACTTTCCGGGCTCTTATATTGATTCTCTACTCCTGACTCCTTGCGTGCCCTGGTTAAAACGTTAATTGAGTCATGTCGTGCGTTTAGTTTGACTCTCTCTCTTCCAAGGATTCTCATTCAGCATCAAGTCGCATTTCTCGTTTGGCGTTGGCCAAGATTGTGACGCCTCACCTACAGGGTGCGTCAAATCCACTCGGTTAATTCCTTGCTGTTGTTTGCGATCCCAAACGAAGCTGATCTTCATCACAGAAGCAAACTGTTTTCATAGCGACCCTGACCTGGCTCCTGCCATTCCACCTCTTCCTCACACCCACCTCGTCACTCGTTGCAAACATCGAATTTGAAATCCTTGGGCTGCATCGCTCCGGACGTCGCCCTGGAATGCTCTGGATGGCAACTCAGACTGCATCAAGATTCACCATGGACCTGCATACTCCGCTTGCCGATGAGCTTAGGGTGGCTTTTACGGTGAGATTCTGTGTCCTGCGGCTTCGTCTTACCTTGTGCAGCAGGGGTCCAAGGATGATCGATCGTATGGATCCGAGTAGCTTCGCATGCTGTACGAGTTGCCTTTTATTCGATATCTGTGCCGAATCGCTGACTGCGCGGTAGAGGGATCGCGAATCGCGACTCACAGACAATCATTCATGCCCCTGACAGCCCACACGTCCGTGACGCGCTGCAGAGACGATCTTACTCTGCCCCAACGTCTCCGACAAGCCCACGATGCGATTCCCTCCCGTCACGGCGGCGTCATAGCTCAGCGCCCAGTCGGGGAGATCAAGGAACGATTATTGTGGGTATTCAATTGATTACGCGACTGATTTTACGTTCCGACAGGGTCTCGGAGCCTCGGCCGTGGACTCGAGGGCTACTCCGATTATCGCCGAGGAACTTTCCTCCATTGGCTCGTGGCTGCATCAAGTATGTCTGACACAGCCATACTCTACATCAATCGTACGTCTCCACTGTATCCCCAAGTACTCACCGACAGGATCCGACAACGCGACCCCATGGTGACCTCTTCATTCAAAGTTTGGGCGGCCTGCCTACCCTCGAAAATCGGGCTTGGAAGCAAGACAATTGCCGATCTTGCACCAAATAATGTGCTCTGGGTTTCATTTCATCCATTATTGTGAGTTTTTACAGCTCGTGCAAGCATGATGGGAATAGGGCATCGGCCATTTAAGTTTGGGATAATGAAAACTCTGGTCAGTCAAGCGGTTTCACGTTTCGTGTTGTAACCATGTTGACATTGACTTGTAGATCTGATGCATTCACGCACGGACCGGAGAGGGCTTCGACATCAGCGCCGGCGAGGTTTATAAAAGCTCAGCTTTCGTCCACGATTTCTTCAACACGATCGCCATGTCCACCTCTATCCCACAACGCGTTTCGATGGCTTGCTCGGTCTGCCGCAAGCGCAAGGTCAAGGTGCGTTCAATAAGCTGTCTGGGTAACTTGTTCTTCTACTGAGTCTACGTAGTGTATTACAGACTCTTGCGACCTGCCTTGCCTCCGATGCTGGTCGAACGGTCTGCGGTGTCAGTACATCGCGACCGAGCGACAAGCGCGGTCTCTGGGCACGCACTGCGATCCCGAGTCGCCCAAGCCCCGCCGCCGTGAGGCGTACGGCAACCTGCCAGGCCATGCCCAGACACGCCGAACTCCGCGACCATCGCGCAATGCGCCACGCATCGACATGGACTCTCCCACATACGAATTGCCATATGCATCACCTCCGAAAAATCCTGAAACCAGCACTCTGTATCGGCCCCCACACCAACGGAGCCCCGTGTACTCGACGTTCCCCGCTCAGCCGCCGCAGAGCGGCGGGTATGCGTATGATGAGCTCGACAATATCCTCGGGATGCCGATGCTGACTCCCACGGCCACATACCCAATGTCGGATCTCTACCTTTCGCCTTACACATCCTCATCCCCGCTGGATTTTCCCGGCAGCCAAGATGCTGTCGATGTGCTGGGATATGCATACCAAACCGATTCATATGCCCAGAACTTGGCTCCGTCAGCGTACTATATGCCCCAGGCTATCGGCTGCTAGCTCCCCTCGATGGATTCACACTACGTACATACTCTCATGCATAATGTATTCAAATCTCATTATTTACATTCAACCAGTATCATATTCACATCCATGGGACCGACGTCCAAAAACCGAGAGAAATCGTGTGGAGCCTGTCCTACACTCTCATCGTACGGCACCACCATCGGTCGGTGGACATCAGCACCGGTTTGACCTGAGAAGCCTTGTGCAGATCCTGTCCAACCACGAGCGCGGCTGCACACAGCCACTGTTGAGGTCTGACAGTTGGCAGCGAAGGAACTGGACAAGAACTTGAAGTAAATTGAATTCTGCGACGGCACCGCGCCGGCGAGCTTCGAATTCTGCGAGAGCCACTTGTCTCCGCGAAGCGACGCGTCTCAGGTGCAATGATGGACTCGTGCTCCTCCTCCCGGCTTCTGGATTCGAGCGGGACGATCTCGTTCCGTGATCCTCGAAGAAGAACTTGAGAACTTTGAAGTGGGCTCGGGCGCTGCGTTGAAGGTATCAAAAAGATCTGCACGACATTCACGACTGCCAATTTGTCGGTGCTCTCCAGTCCCTGTTCTCAATCGGAAACCGGAATGTATGCAATTGTTACGCGCCCACTGTGCAGATCACACGCACCTCCAGCCTTCCAACCAAGCGCATTTAGGATAGATTCATGTCTGGTCAAGATTGCAATTCACCAAAACTGGGAGTGCGTATTCGATCTTGGATGCGGCCGCAAAAGGGCACCCGGTGCTGTTCTAACTTTCCACCTGAAATCAAATCAAATTGGTACCATCTCGACGAAAGAAACCCGTTGCTGTAGAAATGTGCATGGGGATAGCCCTCCAAAGACCCGTTCTACCGAAGATGCATCACTTTAAATCAGAAATTTCCCAATCCTACATATGGCAAATTATTCGCATCGAAAGCCGCTGTACAGAAAGAGCCAGTCTGCGTGAGAGTTCCGTCAAGCAGGGAAGTTGTGCCGTGCCGCCCGATGCGCGAGTCCGATCTGCACAAGTGCAACGATCGGGATGAACTACAGAAACACGTACCACTGATGGGACTGTACTTTGAGGCGTCGACTATCCGAACAATCGGTCGATTCCGAATTCACCTCACCTACCATGCCATGGCGCATGTTGCACTGTTACAACTCGGTTAGCGGGCAAGGCGGGGGAACAAATGATGGCGGCATCACGCAACCTCTCACTAGCTTTCCCACCGGAGCTTCGCCCTTGGCCTTCACAGCTCTAACGTTTAGCGACGGAGACAAAGCGGAATTGCCAAGGGTTTATAAGTAGCCCCCGGGATGAACGACGCCGGACAGGATCACAATGGTGTCGGAGGGCGGAAGGCGGAGAGTGCAATTGTCCGAGACGAGAATTCAAAAGGAAGAACGATCGGGTAACCGCGGACAGATGTGGGTCTACTCCGACTTGATCAATGCGTTGAATGTGGCACCACGATATGTCGGTGTTCACACGAGATATTGTGGAACAGAGAGCGGGAGAAATTGGTGAGGCCACGGTCAGTGTCCGACATGTTGGCACCGAGAAACGAGGCTAGAGTCTGATGAACTCCCGTGGCTCAGTCAAGAAGAGATACTTCGTCACGATAAACTTGGGATAAACGAAGGGTCTCGACTCTGTATGCAGCTGCTCAGCATGAATCAATGGAGACAGACCTATGTATTGATCTGACCAGGTGTCGAAACGATGTGCCACTACTTAGTACGACAACACCGGTTCAAGATTCTCCGCAGGGCCGCACCAGTGGAAGTCTCTCCCTCAGAGGTAGGAAGCCATACAGCGGAGGCAGAGAAGGGACGCAGAACGGGCGGCGTTGTCGCCGTCGAGGGGCCGTAGAGCAAGCCAAAGAGATTTTGACGTGGTGGTCACTGGTCAAGTGGTGGTTGTGAGTCAAGAGGGCGCACCGCCACCTGTCAAGGGTAATCACGATTTCGGATCACTCGCCGAAACCGACTCTCTTCTTCCCGTCATCTTGCACGATGGCCGCAGACGACAACTCAGTCGATGTTGTCCTTTTCTCCTATCCACGACTTCCGCTTGACCTGGAACGCACGATCTTCGAGATCTCTGCCCTCTCGCGGCCGAGAAGGATCCCCAATCTCATGCTGGTGGCACAGCGTGTCTGCACCTGGTGAGCCTTGAGTAAAGTTCAGACGACGCCTCCGAAACTGTTTGAAGGGTTGAACCTCTGATGTATCGGGTCGTCTATCTTGATTATGCCGACGTCCCCGATGGCATGCCGCCTTTCACCTGGAGCATTTTTATGCGCTTGCTAGTGACCAAGCCACCGGAGTTTTTCAGGAACTCTGTCAAGCATCTGCTTCTCGGTTCGAGCAGTTTGGGCTCGCTGCAAGATGACATTCGCTTGATCCTCCGTACCTGCACTGGTATCACCGGTTTTTTTGATTTCCAGGGCGTACATGCATCCAAATTGAATTTTCTCGATTCTCTGCAAAGAGTCACTGTCAACTTGAGCGATCTCTTCTCCATACAGTCCTCCATGGACTTTTCAAGTCCAGTCTTCCGCAATATCACACATCTCGAGATACTCGACGACGCGCCGAAAACTAGTCTCGCGTGCATCGCTCAGCTTCCCCATCTCACACACTTTGCATTCAATACTTCCAACTTTTGCGTTCGCCTCGCCACGGAGGTCCTCCCCACATGTTCCGCCATCGAATGCATCGTATTCTTGTCGCATCCAGACGATGCACCGGGATTGGCCGTGTTGCAAGCGTTATTGGACGACGAACGATTTGTGCCGATCTGGCAGTCCGATTGTATCGCCGATTGGCACCGCGGGGCAACTGGAGGGGTGGATTACCAGGTTGTAGCGGAGGGGTTTATTCAAGCACGCAGAACGCGGAAAATACAGAGTGAGTCAGTTCATGGACGGACGGAGTCTTGGTTCAACCTCTTCCTCAGGCATTACGCGCTACATCTCAGACGATGACATGTCCTGGTATCAACTATAATTCCCGTATATCCATGCTGTTCAAAATCACGATAATCTTGCGGAGGTGAAGGTTATTGTGCACCCAGTGTGCGCGCAGACATCAAAAGAAAACCGATAGAATCGAAACGACGCGCTTTACCTCAAGTCAGATAGACAACAGAGATTTGAAAGATACTTACGCGGATAGAAAGAGGAGATCATGGTGCATGTCGATGATGATGGAGACACGTGTGTCACTCTGATCACCCATCGCTTTATATTCAGCACATCTTCAGCCCACCCGAGCCCACGAAGGTCCCATACCCTCCCCTTTCCCCGGCACTTGCGGGAATACCAAAATCCATCTCCGGTGCGGGGAATCGAACCCCGCGCAACCGCGTAATGAATCGCCTTCGCAAACAGATTGATTGATTGATCAGATATTGATGGGATCAATCATATCATATCTAATCTAATTTTTAATATTTTAATATTTTTTCCCATCCGAATTGACCCAACGGTCAACCAGCAGCATAGTTTGGAACGAGCGGCGGATATGTTACCGATACACCGCACCGGAGAGTGGCAGGGGCTGTGGCCTAGAGTGTGCGCTCCAGCGTCCCAGATGTTAGGGTTTGACCTGAGGAGGGCTCACGTTTTGTGGTTCCGGCTGTCAAGACTCAACGTTCAACGGAGACGGACTTGAGTTTGAAATTCGGGTGGAGGGACTCAGAGGCACATTAACATGTATGGTATGCAAGCGCTAGCGGAGTTTAGTCAAGGAAAGGAATAACACGGGAAAGTAGCGATGGCACAGCAGAGATGTAATTCTAAGTGAAGACTAAGTCGGGTTTGCTCCATGTAAACTCAACTAGTTTTGTCAGTACATTCTTGAACTCGACGGGATACATTACTTACGAGGTCGGGAGACATTGCGAAAAGGCTAGAAAATTGGTGAGTGAGATTATTTAATTGTTGGAGCCAAGGCAGAACTCACATGGGGCCGAAACAGTGCAAACGGAACCTATTACAAGTCGTCGTAAGCCACAGATCTTGTTTGTAGTAGCAGATGGAGTATACGCACCCGCAACGCAGGTAGTTGGCCCAGTCCATCCCGTTCCCTGAGACAAATGTCAGACAAAGATTCCGTGAATATAAGATGTAATGCGGTACGAACCCCACATTGACCGAAAACACCCGTGGGGCCCGTAGGTGCGGGCGGGGAGGTGGATGTATGGCTCGCGGTGGTGCTTGCAATGCTGGAATTGACCGTGATTGACGTGGAG
This sequence comes from Roridomyces roridus, assembly GCA_029378245.1. Classification (NCBI taxonomy): domain Eukaryota; kingdom Fungi; phylum Basidiomycota; class Agaricomycetes; order Agaricales; family Mycenaceae; genus Roridomyces; species Roridomyces roridus. The sequence continues at coordinate 620,228 of JARKIF010000028.1, read as the reverse complement.
GAAGAAGACAAAGAGGAGGAACTCGAGTGCGTGGTACTAGACACCGTGGTCGTCGTATTCGTTCCCAAACACTCGCTCGAAGATCCAGGGCATTCATACGCGGCGAGAGCCTGGTCGAACGCCTCGGTGATGACTCGTCGGATCTCCATGACGGCGGTCATATTCTGCGGCTGAGAAAGGGGAATCACAAATGAGATGTTGACTGAAAAATCAGAAACGGAGAACGCACAGGTGTAGCATTCGTAAGATTACCCAGATACAATTCGTTTGAGATATTATATCGCTTGATGTCGTCCCGGATGGTCGCCACAAGGTCGAGATTCGGTAACGAGTCTTCATCAAATATCGGTTTGGCGATGACAGTCTTGTTGAGAACGCTGAGGAGTGCCGGGACGTAGGTTGTATTGGCTAGATGGATGAAAACGTCCGCATCCTGTGGTTCAGCGACGCCAGCCTGAGCCACGCATGCCTTGTCATTTTCATGCTCAGCCAGAGTGAATCGGAACGAGAGGGAAGGAACTATTTCTTACCTGGACCTGGAGAGACCCATCGATGGTGACGGTGTTGACGGCTTGGAAAGTCCCGTCGACAACCTATAACAGACACAGTCAGCCTCCTTGCGAGGACTAGTGCTCGGGGGTCCTACGAAAGCCACGCTGGTATTCGAGGCCGAGTTGAAGTTCTTTGGGTCAACGTCAAAGTCGATGGTGTCGAGTTCCGCAGTGATAGCGTTGAGAGTGGCAATCGGGGGACTGAGGTCGCGCGCAACATGGACCAGGTAGGTCGCGGAGGCGCTGAGAGTGAGCAAGGCGACTTGGGTGAAGAACATGTTGGGTCGTTGGGTGGACTGTGCTCTTACGGCTGGGGGTGTCCCGGCTCTTAAACACTGTGGATTGATAAAAATACGAACGGCAGTGCCTGGAAACAGCTTTTTCAAATACGTTATCATAGTTGCTGCCAGCCTCTTCAATGAGTGTCTTGAAGAGGCATCAAAGAACAAAGATGAGATGGGCGGCTCGATATTGAAGTTGGAACCGCAACAGCATTATAGCAGAGACGAACTTGGGGACAGCGGCAGATGAACTTTTCTCAGAGACATGAAAAATACTTTAAAATGGTTAGCATCTCTACGAGGGCTGAGCGTTGAGCAGAGATTGAGGTCAAGAGAGCGACCCAGGTAGCGCAAAGTGGTAGCCGGAGAAGTAGTTGAGCCGCCCAGTCTAGCTCTCCGCCAACTGCAAGCAGTCGGAGCGTCTTGATAATTTGAGAACAATGATGGGCAGAGCTGGAAATACACAGATCAGTGATATAATACAGCAATTGCGCACCGACGGTGAGATTACAGAGCCGGATCCTGAGGCCTGAGAAGCGGAGACGAGAGGCGTGAGAAGTCCAGGAACAGAGCCACGATCCGTCCCACTTGAGTAATAGCGGAAGCGAGGGTTGATTTTGATGGATGTTTCCGCTCCCCTCGGAAGCGGAAGGAGTTCTAGCAGCTGTGAGAGCAGAGGAGGAGCGCAAGGGAAGGTGGTGGTCAAGGAACAAAGAGTCGCTGTTTGATCCGACCCGGAAGTGACAGCCCGTGAGTCAGGGTGGAATTTTTTCTTGCACCGCCATGTTGCCACCATGAATGCATTCCTCTGTCATTCATTCCTTCCGCGCCTATTTCCCCAACACTGCCCATGGCCAATAACACCGGCCCTGCGATACTACTTATCAATTTGCTATCAATCAGTCTGCCAATCTTTAACCATTCTCTGTGGTGATTTTCTCCCTGTCGAGATGGGCAGTTAGTTGTGTGCGATGGATTAGAAGCTGCGAAGCACTGTCAAACCACTTGGCTGGATTGTCTCTTGCTGACACTCCGGCTATTGATTGCCATGGACCAACCATGGACTATAAGTACGCCGTACGACGGCTTCCTCTATCTCTACCAGGGACTCGGTGTGTGTACAGTGTACTTACCACAAGCCCAAGTCAGTCATGCGTAGCCATGCATGTGGACCAATTTGCCACTTGTTCAAGACCTCTCACCACTAACCTGCCTATGGCCACCCGAAACCCTTGGGCCTTTGGCAACTGCGCCTAGCCGACTTGGTCGACTTGGTCGACCCACGGCGAGATACACCATACCGCGTGCCAATCTCACAAGCGTCAGAACTCGGTCAAGAATGACTTGAACTTGGAATTCGAATATAGTGGTGCCCATCTACATGCGTGTATGGTATGCGAGCTGAGTTTAACCGAAGGGAACAATCAAAATAGGAAAGTGTTTGTTGCACGTTGAATAACAACAGAGATGTCCTGGATTACGGTAGGGTCAGCCAATTTTAAGCCGGATTCACCCAAAGAAACTCAACTAGTTTTACGGGCTTGACGACAGGGTCCTACGAGGTCGGGAGACACTGCGAGTAGTCTAGAAAATCAGAGAGTCAGTGTACATGTTTCCACCGCCGAGCCAGAACCAGAACCCACATTGGTTCGAAACACTGCAAACGGAACCTACAAACACATTGGGTCATTAACCACAGACTCATCTAGTTCATCGGTGTAAATCACACTCACCTGAGACGCAGATAGTCGGCCCAGTCCATCCGATGCCCTGTGAGAATGTCAGGTCGAGGTACTCTGAATATGAACGAGTGCAATGCGGTACGAACCCCACATTGCCCGAAAGCGGCCGCGAGAGAGGTGGCTGCGGGCGGCGAGGTGGTAGTATGGCTTGCGGTGGTACTTGAAGTGCTGGATTTGACCGTGACCGAAGAGGTGATCGAGTGCGTACTGGTGGTCGTCGTGGTCGTTCCCGAGCACTCGGTCGAAGCACCAGGGCATTCATACGCCGCAATAACCTCGTCGAAGGCCTTGGTGATGACTTGTCTGATCTCCATGACGGCGGTCATGTTCTGCGGCTGAGGAAGCAGAATGACAAATCAGACTGAACAGTCACAGACGGAGAACGCACAGGTGTGGCATTCGTAAGATTACCCAGATAGAACTCATTCGAAGTATTGTACCGCTTGAGGTCGGCGAGGATAATGGCCACGAGGTCGAGATCCGGTAAGGAGTCTTCGAGGAAGATGGGCTTGGCGGCGATAGTCTTGTTGAGGACGCTGAGGAGTTCCGGGACGTACGTGGTGTTGGCTAGATGGATGAAGTAATTCGCGTCGTCTGGGGCCGCGACGCCGAATGAGGACACGCAGGCCTTGTCATTATGAGTGAGAGTCATGAACAAGTGGGAACTCCGCTTACCAGGACCTGCAGAGACGCATCAACGGTGACAGCGTTGACGGATTCAAAATTTCCGTCCACGACCTATTAAATGTAAGATTTACTCGGAGAGGTATAGGTGTGGTCTTACGAAAGCCGCGCTAGTGTTGGAGGCAGAGTTGAGGCTCTCCGGGTCGACGTCAAAGTCGATCATCTCGAGTTCCGCAGTGATGGTGTTGAGAGTCGCAACCGGAGGACTGAGGTCGCGGGCAAAGTGGCCAACGTAAGCGGCTGCGGCGCTGAGGGCAAGGAGAGCGAGCTGGGTAAAGAACATGTTGGACTGTGGGGTTGACTCTGCTCCTTCAGCTGGTAGTGTGCCGGCTTTTAAGCAGTGGGACTGATACAGATGCGAGGGGAAGTGGCTGGAAACAGAGTTTTCCGGTACTCGCTGGCAATCTCGTCCGATGAGGGGCTTGAAGAGCTATCAGAGATCAAAGATGCCCAGGGCTCGACATCGAAGTTAGAGCCCCAACAGAGTAGGAGGCATACAAACTTGGGAGCAGCAGCATAATTGGAAGAGATGATAAACTCTGTGAGAGAGCCAGGAACAGACAATGGCTAACGAGGTCTGAGTAGAGCGTGAGTTCACTTTTCCGCCGAAAGCGAGGCGCCGGCAGTGCAGAGTGGTCGCCAGAAAGGTGTGGTAGCTAGAGAGGGCCTTGAAACAGAGTTGGCGAGATTTTTACGCTGCTTTCGTCCAGAGGATGGGAAGGCCAGAAATACACATCATTGATAAAGCAGCAGGTTATTAGTCTGACCTTCGGTAAGTAGATATTTCCGCCACCTCTTCCTGAGCTCTTCCAGGAGTTTGGCGGCAGTTGATGGAGTACAGACTTGACTCAGAGACAATAAATCTGGAACAGAGACATGAGAAATTCAGGAACAGAATGGCTGACATCTCTGTGAGTTTGAGTGCGAGAATATTGTCTGGCTCAAACGGCCGGCAGCGCAGGATGATAGCAGGCGGAGGGTATAATTCCTTGAAAAAATAGATTCTTTGACCCGCGAAACCCTCGTCCAAGCTGCAAGCAGTCGGAGCACCTTGAAAAATTTCCAGAGGACGTCAAAGATCAAAGATGAGGAGCTTGAAATAGATAGTTACTTACACACACATGATTGATACGGTAGTAGCACTTTGTATCGGCGGTGAGTAGGAATTGGGTCCTGAGATTCAGAAGTACAAACGAGGGCCATGGAGGTCCAGGGAAGAGCCATGATTCGTCCGACTGGGACTCGGGACCGTGTGATGAAAAGCACGGATTGGTTTGGTGGTTTATCTTCCAGAGCGCACGGAATCCTCCCGGTCTAGACTCTATATCACGCAGCGTACCAGCGACAAGAGCTCGCAAGGAGGTGGTAGTTAAGGATAAGGCAAGGAAGGAGTGGCAACCAACTTTGATCCGGCACGGCCGGACATGACAGTGACAGCCCGTGAGTCACGGGCCCGGACTCTTTTGCCGCCACCACCATGTGCTCCCGACGCATTCCTCTGCCTTGACCCAATCGTAAGTATCCACACGCTGCGATGACTTGTCCATCCATCCTGTGGCGACTCTCTCCCTGTTTCGAGATGGGCAGTTGGGAGTGTGCGATGGATTAGAAGCTGCGAAGCTTCAAGCCACCTACGTCGATGCTTCCTGCCACTGTTCCTGACACTGCTAATTGATTGCCCTGGTCCGAAATAAGTACGGCTGCGCATAAAGTACCGACTGGCGCCAGGAGTGCACTCCCCGGCAAGATGGCCCTCTCCGAAGCAGGCTTTCAACTGCTCACCCAATTCTTGGTGTGTTCTTTCATCTACCACCACTCACTCGCACTCAAAACAATTCGGACTCGCAGGAATGCATCTTTTGGGGAATCTACATCGTCACTCTGGGCTTCTGCCTTCGTGCCCTCCTCCGATGGAAGACTAACTCCGGGGAAATCAGCAAGACCATGCTGGTGGTGACCCTCCTCATGGCATGCGTTGCGACCTTCGACATGGTCTTGACTTTTCTCATCAACCTCAACGCGTTTGTGTTCTACGACGGCCCAGGTGGGCCGAAGGCTGCCTTCGACAATACTTCGGGGTGGATGGACATTATGGGGGTATGTATTCGACAACCAAGTTTTTGGATTGGAGCTCATTTGTTTGTCTAGTCTGTCGATGTCATTCTGCAGACGATTCTCGGAGACATCATGCTCATCTACCGTTGCTGGCTCGTGTACGGCCGTTCCTGGATTGCGATCAGTGTGCCTATCGTTCTGGCCATCGCAGGTCTCGTCTGCGTCGCACTGTCCATATTCATGGAAATAACCCTCCCGTCTGCGTCGCAATTCGACACACCGTATAAGCAGGTCGTCGTATCGACCTGGGCTATCACAATCTGCATCAACGTGATCACGACTGGTGCGTCTCACCTCTCAATCTCGGCACCAACTAACTTCTCTAGGGCTCATCCTCTTGCGCATCTGGCGGGTGGATCGTAACAACTCTGAGCTCTGGGAAGACCAGAAAGGCTCTTATAACGCAGCCAAAAGAATAATCATCGAATCCGGCCTCTTGTACACAACCGTAGCGACAACGACTGCCGCTGTCTACATCGCAGGGAGCGATGCGTTCGCACCTCTCACCGGAATCGTACGTATGGCGGTCCCGTCGTGCTCCCGGGGTATTGATCTTAAACCTAGGACGTGCAGATGATTGGGATCGCGTTTAACCTGATTTTAATTAGGGTCTACCGGAATCGAGCGGCAGAGTTGAGGCGGAGCAGCGATAGGCCGGATTGCGGCGGGACGAGGGAGCGCGGCCGCCAGGCTGCGTCGTCCCTGAGGTTTGTGACGCCAGACAGGTCCCGGACTCTCGAAATCGTGTCCGACGGGGACCTCGAAGCGAATTATGGAGAGTCTGTCGGGGAGGGGGAGGGTTCAGTGCGGGAGCATGAATCTTCGGATGTCTCGACGTCTGTTAGTGTACAGGAGAAGAAGGAGTTCGTTTCTTTGTGCTAACTCGGGTCAAATTTCATCTTTTTCTCATCACGCGCTGCAGCTAGAGACATTCTAAAAGTTCCCGTCGCTGATTTGCAGGCCGTCGTAATTGGTCAGTGAACATGGCCATAGGAAGCTGAGTGGAACCGGGAACCGGTTGATATTGCCAAGGGAGGACTGTGTGTCTGTGAGAAGACGTTGACGTGACAACCTCTGTTCAAATCTACTTGGTCTCTAAAGAGGGCAGTAACGATTCAGCGTGCAACAGTAGTTTTCAGGAAGGAAGTCGAACGACGGCATTCGAGACTCCCCAATTTTGCACGCCTGATATCATGGCCCGCCCATTGTTTGTCCAGCATTTTGGCTAAATAGTATACAAATACGGTTGGAAGCTCTAATGGGGGATTGATATCATGCTCCCTGGATGGATGAAAGAGACGAAATCACTGAAGATCCCACTCCCATCTAGTGCACCTCAACAACATTCCCTAAACTCCCCAGAATACCCTCAATTTCCTCCGGAACCCCCGTCTCCTCGACTTCACCCGCGCGCACCCGACCTGCCAAATCCAGCAAACGCTCATAGCCCTCCGCACTTTCCGATCTTAAAGGAATGACCCACACATGCGGTGGACTCTCCAAAATACGGACACCATGCAACTGCATGCGCCCTTGGCTCCGCCGCGCGCGTTCGACGAGATCTTCCCACTCGGGGCTCGGCGTGCCATCGGGTTCCTTGAGTTCGAGGCCCTTGAGGCCTTCGAGTCCCACATCCGCTATGTACACCGTGATGAGCGGCGGGGACTTTTGAAAGTCGAACAAAGTGAAGAGGACGGGTGGCGCCCCCCGCTCGCCGACAGTCTGCGCTGCAAGGATGGTGACCTGCTGAGCCAATATCGACCGGCGCTCGTTGAGGTATTTGCGATGAACCAGGTATCGCAGGAACGAGCGCTCCACGAACAATAATCGCTGTTCTTTTTGGGCTGGAAATCCAATCAATCGCAACCATATTTCATGCGCGGGACGCACTGAGTAAAAGCCTTTGATGGGAGTCACAGAAGGTTCGATGCCCCGCTTTCCAATCGACTTTTTGGCACCTGCGGGAACAGTAATAGAATGCCTGGCAGCCTGAACAACGCCCGGCGATGCATTCCGTGTATTCGATACTGCCACACTGGAATAGATTGAGACCGATTGAAAGAAAAATTCGAGGTCACGTACCCGCAGGTTATCGCATGTCTTGTACGCGACCGTCCTGAAAGCGAATTCATCGTGAGCATCCAACCGCTCCTGTGCATGGGCCAAAAAGTGTTGCCATTGTGCGTATACCGCGCAGCGCTTGAAATCGTCGCCAGAAATAAGGCCGCGAACCTTCTCGAGAGACTCCTCGAGTGTGCCCACTATGTAGTAGTACACCAGGGCAGGAGGAAGTTGAACTTGCAGGAAAAAGCGTACGTAATGGTTGAGCCGCCAGCCGTGGGTCTCGCACTTGAGTGTGATGAGCACGAGAGCCCGCAGGAATCCCCTTTCGAGGAACTCAGCCCAAAATGCTGGCGAGGACATGAAAACCATCCGGTACATCAGCTTCATGCACCCGTCGATTGCGTACTGCGCGTCGTCGTGTGGTTTGTCACCATCGCAGAAGAGGAGGACGGCGCTGACGAGCTCCTCAGCAAAATCGGCCTCGTACAGAGCGCGACCGAAGGACCCGACAGGGATGGTCATCCATTCGTGCTCGCAGTCGACCGGAAAGGCGTCGGCGTGTTTGATGAAGGTGAGAACGTGGTGGACGTAGTCGAGAGGCAAGTCAGGATCCGGAGACTGTTGTTGAGTACAACCGCGAAGATACCCCAGAATGAGGGGGGCAAAGTCGTCCATTGAGCCACCGGCTGCGTCGATCATTTCCTCCAGTCGCTCCGGGTGTGAGCGCACATCAGAGTCGGCAAGAAAACCTCCAATGTCATTCAGCATGAGGGCGCGCAAGTATTGGTCGGTGATATAGGGAGAAAGGCGAGCGTCTTGATCACCCAGGTCCAGAAACGTGGCGAGGAGGACATAATTGCGTAAGTCCGTGGGTCGTCGTGGAAAGGACCGCAGAAGGCCATGATGTCCGTGTAGAAAGCCGTCTCTGCTGGGAGCGAACTGCAAATCATATCCGGCAGGACTTTCCGATGAAGATCAACGAAGTCAATCCAGGCGGCAACACGAGGCCAAAGGAACACGCCGAGATCGCCGTTGAGCCGCATGCTGAAGACGGCATCTAGAGATACGACCGCGCAGCGGATATCATCGACGGCCGTCGGATGACGAGCGAGTTGATCAACCAGCGGTGCAGCGGGTACCTTGTCGGGGTCGAGATTCGCATAAAAGATGGGCAAGAAGGCCATTTTTTGATCTTCCGAGAGCTTGGAGTCATCCATGAGATCCCGAGCACGCTTTACCGCGCTAGGCGTCCTCGTCGGCCCCACCGCGGCTGAGACGACGCGCTTGCCTCAAGTCAGATACATACCGTGGGGAGTATGATACTCACCCGGATGGAGAACGGAATCCGCTCCAGATTGCGGATGTGGAGACTACCGTGCATGCCGGGAGAGAGGAAGAGCGGGATGATCGAGAACACGTGGGCGGCAAGTCTCTTTCTCATACACGGATCAGGGGGAACAGCTAGAATTTGACATCCGGGCGAGCCAAGATGATATGATGGATATTTCGTAGCAGGTGAGTGAATAAGAAGGGCGAGAAAGCGGAAGCGAGGAGTCCTGGCCATCAGCAAATCGGGGAAATCTTGCTGATACCGGCTGAAACGTAACATCGTGATGGTGCATTCCAATACGATCGGAACGCTGCCGTTGCCATTGCAATGCCCTCAGAAGTGCCTGGCATGATTCTCATATATCGGCAGGCTTGCCACTGCTTGCCAGTCAATTGCATATTACTGCGAACCATGCCAGAATGAATGTGCCTTTGGATGCGGACTACATAGTATACGCGAGTGACCGTCAATCATTCTTCCTGAAGAAATCTGCGCTGTCCACACCAGGAGTAGTATGAGCATTGGAGGTGAGCTGCCTTGGAGCTGCCCCGTAGCGTGGAGTGGGGTATTACGCGGTGTACCGAGTCGTGCCGGTCACCAAGTCAATTGGATCGGGCATCCACGGCGTGATTATGATCACTGATGTGTCTATATCAAGATTCATCAGGCAACGGCCGCAAACCATCGCCTCTTGCTTCCTGTCCACCACCATACCCCATGCACTCCCCTGCGTAGAGCCTCCCCCAACCACCCTCGCCCTCAGCTCAAGTCCTCCTGCCGAAGCCACGCCCTCTTCAAGCTTGCCTCAAGCTATCAAGGCTCCCGTAACCTGCAAGACCGAAGGTCGTCGTGGCGTATTCTGCAATTCCAAGACCTCTGCATGGCCATCAGCCGTATGTACCGCTTGTTGCTCTTCCCGGACTGCCCGGTCCTTGCAAGTCCCGTCCTCTCCAGTCTTCGTGTTCGTTGTCGTCATCGGGTCTTCATGGAAACCTGCATCAAGAAGCTGCAAGAGTCGACAATTTCTCCATTTGGTGCTCCAAGTTCTCAGTGGTCCCTCTCCCCTCCCTCCGGCACTCCCCATCATTCTCTTAGGCTATTCCATCTGCTTCATTGTGTACTTCAGATAATAATATATATTTTTCTGCCATTCTTCGTATTGTGTCAAGCATGCATGATTCATGAGATAATTGAGAAATCCAAAAGGGTAATACAGGTGGAATAAGGAATGAATGCCTGGTACACTCTGGTACAGAAAGGTTTGCAAGGCATTGCAATGGCCTGCCAATGTGCCCAATCTACGGCTTCTGCCAAGCTTTTCGGCATCCGAGGTTAATTGCAAGGCCGGATGAGCGGACGGCATGATTTTGGTCATGCCGGGCATTTTGGTCGCATTCTGATCGTTGCAATGCTCGGCAACGAATCTCCACATTTCGTGATGTGGTAAAGCAAGCGACTCTGTACCTATCTTGGTCTGAGGTCACGGCCCATTGACGATTCCCAGCGGCAAGATGAGGGGCAGCCTCCGAAATGGATAATAGTGCCTTGTATTGAGATGGAGATTGATGGATGAATGTTGAAAAGAGTGGCGACTGGGCAGGAATATGAACTGCAGCGCCCAAGACCAACCCAAGACTCGGAGCGATTGACGAGAGCGCATGCACGGATATCGCACCGGAGACGGACGAAGCTCAGGCTGAGGTCCAGGAGCTCCTGGATGTGTGGAGTACCTAGTAGTCCAACGTGGGCAGATGAGCACGTGGTGACCCAAGGGGGTACCACGATAAGCGAGCCGTACTACACCCCGAATTTTTTTTCTCGGGCAGATTGGCCTACCCTCCCCCCCTCCCAAAGAGGAAATTTCCTTTTTGGGAAGCCCCTATCGTGGTGATTTTAGTGATTTTTGCCTGCCGTTGGCTGGTGTAGGGTGCAGAACTATTCCTGTGTCCTCCAATTGACTTCAGAAGCAAGAAACACCCATTATCGAGCAACATATATCTGATGATGTCCCACCACATCACGTCAGCACGTGATCATATAATCACGTGACCTTTCTGGCTGGTGGAACGGAAAATTGCCTAAAATTCTGTTTCTGCACCAGTTCTTGCCAGGAGAGCCATTCTACTGCTCTACCAAAAGTTGGTACAAAACTTTTTTTTCAGCCATCCAAGGGACCACCCCCTCCCCCCTTTAATAGGAAATTTCTTATCATGGTACCCCCTTGTGGTGACCACGACCAAACAAATCCCACCATGATGACGATCACACGTGGGCCCGGCTTGTCCTCCGCCACATCATCCAGACGAAGCTTCACTCTTTTGCAATGGACTCCACTGTTCTGCGCCTGCCTCATCTCACTCCGGAACCAGCTGCTATCTCGCCGTCGACGCCGGAATGTACTTTCAGACTCAGGGCCGCCGGCGGCCGTAGTGACGTCTTCATCCAAAAGCGGATGTAGCCTTGTCCTCAGCCGCCACCGGCACCACTATTCCCCGGGCTTCTTCACATGCCTGCTCTTGGCTTACTCTGGGCTAGTCGACGAGAACATGAAGGGAACACGACGCAGAGGCCGCTTGGAACTGGAAGAGGAGCCGGAGTGGTCCGGACTCGCTTCGTCTTAGTCGTGTGGTATGTGGTAGGACTATAACACCACCGCGGTCTTGCAATCCTCCGGATCACGAACATATGCGTACCTGCCCTTGTTCTCGCCTAGGCTTTAGGTTCTCTTCGAGATCAAGACCCTGGACCTTGTTCCCATCCCGGCACTCCCTTGGTCGTCCCTCTCTTGCGAAACAAACTGTCGTCCCAATCTGGACTCCCCGTTGTCTCCTTCATGACAGGATTTAAGCATCCAGGAGTCTCTATGCACTCTGTGTCACCGTCGTCCCCGACTTGAGCAGTAGTACCATCTCCGCCCGCACTTCCATCCGCCGCCTACCAACCCAGCCATGCAGTGCAAATTCCTCGTAGCGGCCATCGTCTCGTGCTGTACGCCACCCAACATCTAGACGGCTCCTCGTGCTAACAGAATTCCTGTTCTCAGTCGCGCTCGCGGTCTCTGCTGCGCCCATCGCGGCTCCCAACCCCGACAGCGTCAATGTTTTCGCCCGTGCTCCTGCTCCCGCGCCCGTCCCAGAGCCCGTAAGTGACCCTCCTCATATCGCCGCACGAGCCCTGATCACAGACAATGCAGGAAACCGCGGAAGCTCGCGCGTGCCGGTTGTATGCGTGCCTCTGATTTGAGCAGCGCGCACTCCATCCACTGAGACTTTCTCGGTACGTCCTTTATGCGATACAGCACCCCAGTTGCCTTCTAATCAGTTTCTGCAGTCTTGTGATCTGGCTACCCATCTAAAACCGCCCTCCGCGACTCGACTCGCGCTCAGTTCTGGCTTGTTCATCCTGCTATCTTCGCTACCCGGACACCTCCCCGACACGCTCTTTGCTTTGGACACTCGCGTCGTTTTCGTTATCCCTTTCAATTTTGTCTATCACCATGCTTACCTTGGCTATCTCGGCGCGTGCGCCCTAGCTAACACATTCCTTTGCACTCTGTGTATTTCGTTACTGTCTACCTATATCTCTATTTCTATCCGACTATACTGTACCTGTTTTGAGAATAGAATGGAATCTCTCGAAAATGTGGTGGTTCTGCGGGTGAACTGTGCTTGTTCGGCTATGCAGCCTCAACTTGATTCGCATGCGTGTGTACAATGAATGGGACTTTGTCCAGTTCCGGATCCAGGCGTGCCAGTTTCGTCCGGACTTCCGTTACAGCAGCAGACTGGGATGATCTTTCGAAGAGAATCTCGGCATCCTTCCAAAAGGACTCGGCTCTCCTCATATTACCAGCCTTTACAGCCAAATCGCCCAGACGAACCATGCATTCTGCTCTGCTTTGGTGCACATCCATGAGGGTGAAACCCTCCAGGGCTACATGAAACAAAGTTTCCGCATCTGCCTCATCGCCGTGGGCAAGAAGCACATCTCCCATGCGGCGAAGTGCTTTGTGCAAGTTCAACTTGCTTTGGTGTTTGTTGGAGAGGACCAGATATATAACAGTGTATCTGGAAGCCCATGTAAAATCAACGGAGTCCCATCGCTGCGTGTCGCCCAATCTCTCAACCGCGTAAAGCAAAAGTTCCATATGTTGCAACCATGAAACCTGCATACATGCTTCAAGTCCCACCCTAGCTTCGGTAAATTCATGTTCTCGAAGCTGTAGGGCTGCAGTAGTTGCCCGAGAATGATGCATTCCAAGTGAGAATCCCACATCCTTGAAATATGCCTGGGCAACAGCAAGGTTCATTTCAACATCAGACTCCCCGTTCCCCATCTCAACATCAATTTCCGCCATAATCAGGGCCACATCAGCATGATAAGCCTGTTGAGTCGTGTCCAGAGTGACCTTTGTAAAAATGGCCTTTGCTTGAACATATTCTGATTTCAACCAATATATTTCGCCCTCTATCATCAAGCTGCTGAGATAAAGGGCCCCATCTGATCCGCATAATAGCAGAAGCTGCCTAGCTCTCTGGACCTGAGAAACAGCTTGAGTATAGTTGCCAAGACCCAGAGAACACTGGGCTGATTCAATGAGTGATTCCGCCTCCACATTCAGATGTCCAGATATTTTTGCAAGTCTTTGGGCCTCCTTGGAGGAGATGTTGCCTGCAGCATATTCACAACGGTGCCAATTGATGTTTGCAATCAAGCACAAAGCATCTGCCCATTCATTTATCTCTCCTGCTTCCTTGGCGGTCACTGCAGCCCTTTGACACCAGATGATTGCTTCCTTGAAATTATCCTGGTTGTTTCTGCAATGATAGCTCGCTATTGTGTAGTACAGCGTGCCTGGTGAATTTTGAGTGATGCAGTCTAAATTGTGAAGAAGAAGAACATACTTGCTAGTTTGGGATCATTGAGATACTGTAGTTCTTCCAGGGCTCCATGAATCAGAGATACAGGTGGGGGAGCCAGATTTGATCTGAATGACAATTCCTGGATGACATACTGCACTTGAAGCTTGGAATTGGGATGCGCAGACAACACCTCCGAAACCTGCTCCATTATTTTGGATCGCTCATATCTCGGCATCGCCAAATATTGGATGCAAGAAAGCGTGAATTGAATGTGATGTTGCAAATCTGGATTCTCCGGATTCAATCCCAGCAATGCAAGGTGTTTCAAATTGCGTGCATTCCGCTGAATTTCCCGTCCAATCCCTTTCGCATCCTGTGAGCCCCGGTATTTTGTATATAGATCTATCAGGCCATGAAAGAGTGATCGCTGGACTGGTCTCAATAGTGGTATCCCAACTGGATGAAAATGCTGCAAGTGTTCTTGAATTGGAACCAACACCCTGATTCGCAGAGCTTCATCCACAAAGGCAAGTGAGGTGCTTATTAGCACGGCTCGGCATGCCAATACATTGTGGGGAAACCCCATCTGCTGCAGTTGGTTTCCGTCAAGTCCATCGGGAAGAATGGATAGTAGTTTCAGCAAATCCAAGGCACCAAGCACCGAAATGATTCGAGGACTAGTGAGAGAAATATTGATGGAGATGTCCAGGTTGGATCTCCTGTCATATCCTCTGGAAACGGAGGTAGTTCGCGCTGTTTTCCATCGACACAATGCATCGGAGCATCCGACGGAATCCACCAGATGTGCGACAAGATCAACCGCAAGAGGCAAATTGTCCGTCACCTGGAGGAGTTGATTAACTTCATTTGGGTCGTGGATGTCATCGGCAATGTCCGTGAACAGTTGTAGAGCTGCATGATCCGAGAGTGGCCCAAGAGGTGGGAGAAATGGTCTAGTCCAGCGAACCTTGGTAGGTCTTTCTGCACCTCGCATTGTAATCTATTTGATTGGTATTCAACCAAAATTTCCCGCCAAAATGCCAGCACTTACGATTAATGAAAGTTGATCTATACTTGTCAGAAGTGCAAGAAAGTCCTCAACAGCACCACGGGACGGAACCGGGTCCCATGCATTTTCCAAATTATCCAGAATGAGAAGGCATTTTGGCTTCTGTGCGAGGTCTTGCAGTACAGCTTTGATTGGGTTTTTTGCTACTTTGAGCCCCAGATGTGTCGCAATGAGAGATGCCAAGGCAGCATCTGTGGCGGCAGATTCACAAGGAACAAACCACCGGTGGCCATACAATTCCACCACAGCTGGATCATGCAAAGTGGCTTTAGCTAGTGTTGTCTTTCCCATTCCACCTGGGCCTAAAATTGCAATGCAAGCAGGTTTTTGAACCAGCATCCGAACAATGTCCTGCAGTTCTGAATTGCGTCCTCTGAATATGTTGGTCCTCGCGGGTAGGATCGAGATTGAATTGTAACTTGAAAGACATCAGTGGGATGGTATCCACAGATGGAGCTATCTACCTTGAATTCGAGTCGTTCAAATTATTTGGATAGATCTGTGCAGTGATTCAACATGCAGTATTCCTTGGAGGTTGAACACCGACCAGAGATGGCTTTTCTGAGCATGATATATCTGATAGGTTCTCAAGGATGTCAAGCAGTTCCCGATGCCTTTTGTCAGCAGTGCTTCTCATTTCGTGACTGGACACAGCATGAGAGTCAATCTGAAGGTTCTTTCAATAGATCTTCCATGAAATGAGCAAATTGCATGCCTTGAAGACATTGAAGGCATGTTGCATCCCTGTATTGCAGTTGTTCAACAGGAGTTTGAGTTCACCTTGTTGAAACCACTGCTTGACTATGTTCCCTTTCTGTTGTTCTTCAACAAATGTGTGCACACGGTGCAGGGTCCTACGCAAGCTGGTCTAAGTTTGAGTCAAAACATTCAAATAATAACTTAAGTACTTCATGAACTCCCCAATGTGATCGAGAGTGGCCGTGGGCAAGGCTCCAGGGACATCCGCGGAGAGATGGAGTGAGGTGATGGCGTAAAGCACAGAATGGATATTTTCCATCAGTTTCAGACAGTGTTCTTTGCTCTTCTTCACATTCTGGAAGAGTGTTTCAGAAAGTGGTCAGTGTACATATTTGCGGTCCGTACCCAAATGATCGAGATCAAAGACCGGCTTGTGCTCAAAATCGACTCCAAAAACGGCGTCTCAAAGGTACGATTGATCTCTTGCAGGATCTCAACAGCGGGTTCAAGACAGGTGATGATGGTGCCGAGCCGAATCTCTGAGTCGTTGGGCAAGTGGGACATTTTTGAAAGGGGAGGCATCCTTTGATGGCTTTACTTATAGTAGTGAGATGGTGGGGACAGCCTCAGATAAGGACAGACAGCCTATCATCTCCAGCTGAGATTCTGCCGTGAGTCTTGGCAATTTGGATCAATCCGGTTGGCAGTCATAAGTTAACCGTTCCCGAACTGCTATCTAACTGCAGTTGAGGTTAGATTGCAGAGACGCAGGCTATGTAAAGGTAGACATGAGTATCGAGGTTGAACTATTCAATGACTGAAACTTGGACTGTGTAGAATGCGCTCCGCCACGTCTACATCGAGGCGGTCCCTTGGAAACTCCAAAGTAGCCTGAGGTGGAATTTCGGATGCACAAGAGGTTGGGCGGCAGCGACGTGCAATTGCCAGTGACATATCAATTCAATATACTTCATTTGGCGCGGGCGCAAATGAGATGATATATGATCCGGCAAGTCAGTATACAGGTTTTGTCAGTACATTAGGTGGATTTCGGTCGACAACCGGTCGCCTTGGTTGAACTACTTGATCAAACTTTGCCCCCAGTATGCCCCGCAATCATGTTATTCTAGAAACGAAAAGTCGGTTCAATGCAATGCCGACAAGTCAAAGAAGAGAAAACGCACATCCTGTCGCTCCATATCCGTATACAAAATCGCCATCAGCGCAAACAGTCTCTCCTCTTCGTTCTTCATGATTTCCGGGAATTGAATCGTCGCGAGGTCGCCGTCTTTATAGATGAGAGGACGATACGGCCAGAAGCTGACATTCCCCGCGGCATGTTCATGTGTTGGCACGGCCTGCGGTGGTCTCAGCGGATGCATAGGGACGGATCGAAGAACGCCATACCCGAAGCTCCTTCTCCCAATCGTGATATTTCAGTTTATACCCCCAATTCTTCCACTTCCATTCACGTTCTCTGATCACTCGTTAGAGAATCATTGAATGTAAGACATACGTTGACGCTCACCGACTGAGTAAGCCCCCAGATTTCGTTTTGAGATCCTTCACCGGCACTTGCACTCCATCGAGCGAGAAAGAGTTTTCCCGCCAATGGATGGTCCCCACGAGCCCAGAGGTGGAGGTGATCGTCGTGATCTTGCGGCCCAGCATGCCGTTCATCGTGCTCAGCGTGAAGTGGACCTCGCCATCGGGAGCAGTGAGCGGCGTGTCGATGAGATCGTGTTTCGGGTTCGTGAAGGTGAGGGAGAGGGTGCCGTAGGGTATGATCATGGGGGGTAAGGTGGTGGATTGAGAGAACGACTGCAGGGACAACGTCATATTTATATGCGCTGAGGAGCATCAATTCATTCTGAAACAACTGCGCCGGACTGCGGCTGGACTGCGGCACAGCCTCAGATGTGTTCCGATGCAAGCCGACTCGGCGTTGTCTTGGCGCAACGGCAGCCGGCGGATCGAATAAAACCTCGGAGGATACAGTAGCAGCAAGATCGCAGGGTCAACGACAGGATTGAAGCCTGGAAGATGTGCCAGGGGCGAGAATCACGTGACAGTGGCTACGCTTCGAACAAGGTAAGGTACACCCCATCCACCCTCGACGAACGTCACGTGGTGTATTTCCTTTTTCGGACGAGCTGCGAAGATAAATCTGTAAAATAATTTGTCGTTGCATTCTGGACAAACCCTTCGACCAATTTCAAGATTTGGTTCTTAGATTTGGTTTGAGTCACAAATATGAGGTGTTTTGCTTCAATTGAGGCTTGAATTCCAAAAGATGTCTCGACACGCACATTTGATCACTTGGATTGATGGCTGTACTGTCGTCAATGATCGTGGAATTCAAGCACCCAAAGGGTCCCAAATGCTCCAGATTTTTGTTTATGGGCTCTTAAGAAGCATATCTCAATTTTGGTCGAAGGGATTTTCAATAGCCTCTTTCAGTATTGTACAGCAGTCGAGTCTTTCGGTTCGTTCTTAAAAAGGAAATACACCACGTGACGTTCGTCGAGGGTGGATGGGGTGTACCTTATTTAGGGCCAACAGAGAGCTTGATGACGAGAACCCAAATAGCTGTGACCCTGACGGAGCGATGTGGAAGAGGACAAGTCGCTTTGAGACCAGGTGATGTGTCTTGATATGCATCTCGGGTCAAATCGGCCGGCGTCTCTTACTTCTGTCGTCGACTCGTCCTTGCGTCGGCCTGCGTGCGTCGTTCAGTGTGTACGCATGAGCGCTGAGAGCGCTGAGAGTCCAACGAACTCGTCAGGCGCCCACAGTCTCGCAGGGCTCCTGACGAGATCTGCACTCGCTGCACTGCTCATCCTCCGAGGACCAAGGGACATCTTCCCCGGGGCCTTTTCATTCCGCCTCATAATCCTCTCGCTCAGCAACGAGCTCCGACCCATCGCAACCATCTCATGAGATGGAAGCCCAAGCAAACCGAAGTCACCGTGCTCCACATGGCATGCACTCCATAAATATCCCGCTGAATAGCAGGTGCTAATCCCCTGCTTCCCTTCCTCGTTGCAACAACACCATGCTCTTCTCTGCGTTCCTCGTCCTCGTCCTCCCGCTCACACTCGCGCAGAACATCGTGCTCAGCAACGACGACGGTGCGCAGCTCTACGTCTTCCTTCCCCTGACTGAACCGCATCCATTTCCGAATACAGGCTGGGCAGTAGCACACATCCGCGCCACCAACGACGCCCTCACTAGTGCCGGCTTCGATGTCGTCCTTTCTGCGCCTGCGGAGAATCAGTCTGGGACAGGCTCGGAGACCAGTACGCCGGGGGTGTTGACCAGCGAGTGCGAATTCGACACTTGTCCAGTGGGCTCGCCAGCGCAGGGATTCAATGCGACCGCTCGTGCGTCTTGCTCTGCTTACATTCACGTGCCAATGAGAATGATTCCGTTTGCAGCCAGCTTGAACTACGTCAATGGCTTTCCGGCGTAAGTGCACACGTTCGTCGTCTGTGATTTGAGCCAACCAATTGCAGTGATGCGGCCAAGTACGGTATTCAGACGCTCGCTCCCCAATTCTTCGGAACGGCGCCCGATCTGGTCGTCAGCGGTCCCAATGTGGGAAGTAAGTGCTATCATTTGCAACTACCTGACATCGTGCGCTCACGCATCTCAGGCAACCTCGGCCTTGCTGTACTCCTCTCCGGGACTGTGTTCGTCTATTTCCTGCCTCCTGCCTCCCACCTTATGCTCTTCAAAACAGCGGCGCCGCAGTAGAAGCTACGACCCTCAACATCCCTGCCCTCGCCATTTCGGGCACAACCGGCACCCAAGTCTCCTACACGACCCTCACGACAGACCCGACCTCGGCAAACAGCGCCGCCGCCCTCGTATACGGTGCCCTCACCGCCCGACTCGTCTCCGCCCTCACCTCCTCCTCCGGTCCCCTCCTTCCAGCGAATACAGTCCTCAACGTCAACTACCCCGCCACCTCCGCCACGACCTGCTCCGACGCCAGCGACTTTACTTTCGTACTGAGTCGGATCATCCCGAATCCCTTCGTGGACGATGTAGAGCTTTGCGGGTCGAGTCATCTGCCAACCGAGTCGACTGTCGTTGGGACGAGTGGAGGGTGTTTTGTCAGTGTGAGTGTGATGGAGGCGAGTACCAAGTTTGATGCGGGGGAGACTGTGCAGGCGGCTGTGGTGCAGACGTTGGGCAGCTTTTTGGGGTGTTTACCGAGTTAAGATGGAGGATGTACATACATACATACTCGAGTTGTTGCGATTGAATATTAACATTTGGATTCAGCGATGACTCTGTTGGAAGCAGGATCGAGTCATGTAGAATACGGCTTGGCCTTTTTGGGACCGCAACTCAGACCTCACGGTTCGAGGTTGCATGAAGCAAGCCAATTTGGGTATGCATATATAAAAATATCTTGAGGGAGCAGAGCCGATATATACCTTCCGCTGATGTTGTGCAGTCGGTCGCGGTTGGTCCGCATTGTCTGAAAATTTCCGGTTTTGAAATAAATATCGGCAATAATCGGCCTGTTCGATTCAGGCCCGAGTCATAGCGGGGGTTTGCAGTTGCAGTTCTTTTTCATTTTGATTGATCTGGGCTGAGTGGATCATGGATTCCAGTTTGCATTACTCAATTTCCACCTTTCTGTCTCGCAGATGTGGTTGTTGTGTGGTTGCGGAGAGAATTCGCCTGTTCGATTCAGGAGCGAGCGATAACAACTTGAGAACACGGTTCAATTTTTCCGCGACTCATCCCCGTTTTCGTTTTCCGATTGCGGCATTCCATTGGACAAGACTTGAATATTTACCATTTACGGGCTCTGGCG
>JARKIF010000279.1:0-35424 GCA_029378245.1 Roridomyces roridus | reverse complement strand
TGCTGGTCCGTCGGGGAGGTCCAGCCTATACAAATCAACGGCGTGCCTCCGGTGGACTCGTGGTGGAAATCAAAGCCAACGGGGACGTGGTGGAGCACCCGGTGGAAGCGCCTGAGGGCGATATTACCGACGAGAAGAGTGTCATCGTGGTGGAGGACGAGGACCTGAATATGGAGCCAGTTCTCATTCCCGAGCCCGACTTGATTCAAGTTGGCCCCAAACGCGATATCTTCCAGATCAAGATCACACCGAACACGACAGATTATGGGACCGTCGGCGGCAATGTCAGTTACATCCACCATAGCAGATTCGACACCTTCGAGGCGCGCGCCAAGGATGCCACTGCTATGGACGAAGACGACGCCCCAGTGCTACTCCGCGACGGGGACCAGTTGACGTGCGAGTTTGACGAGAACATGAAGGCGTTCTACTTTGGCGGGTACCAGAAGGCCAAATACGAACTGTGGGAGAAATTTGTGCATCCTGAGTATGAAGAGTCTCAGCGTGACGCGGAGGCCAAGAAGAACAGGGGAATTTCGTTGCAGGACTGCATGGACGAGTTTACGAAAGAGGAGCAGTTGGGCGAGGATGATTTGTGGTACTGTCCGCAATGCAAGAAGCACCAGCAAGCGACCAAGAAATTCGACCTCTGGAAGGCCCCGGATGTACTGGTCGTGCACCTGAAGCGTTTCAGCAACAGCAGGACGCTGAGGGACAAGATTGACGCATTTGTGGACTTTCCCGTCGATGGTCTGGATCTGGGCGACATGGTCGGCGAACGTTCCGTTGCGAAGAGGTTGATGGAGAACGGGGTTTCCCTTGATGGACTGCAGTTGCCCAACCTCGAGGAGCCGCTCATTTACGACCTGTTTGGCGTCGATGAGCATATGGGCGGGCTTGGCGAGGCCACTACCGAGCTTATCCCTGAACCACCAACCACAACGTGGTATCACTTTGACGACCGTTTGTTGACCCCTGCCCGCCCTCAGGATGCTGTGGTGAGTGCCAAGTATGTTCCACAAGAGATTCATGTGCTGAATTTGATCCAGAACGCCAACGCGTACCTGTTTGTTCTATCGTCGACGAACAGCCGAGCCCTTGGGCGGTAAAACGCAAGCGAAAATTGAGGCGGCACGACTAAGATGCCAAACAAACGCCAGCGAGCCTGGCATCATAGATACGACGAATGACGCGAGCGACGAGCTGGGCATGCAACTCCACAACTTCCTTCCCCGGTCAACCTCCTCCACGAGCATGTCTTCGCCGTCTTCCATGCAAGATGAGCCACCCGACCTAGAGGAAGACCTTGATATGCTCGATCCGCTTGCACGTGCTAGCCAGCGCTTCGACTTTCCCGATCCGTCATCCAACAAGGCATCGCCTGCGTCCTCCACGGGGGCGGAGGGTGACCCAGAGATGTACTCGTGGCCCCAGCCATTCAACTCATCATCCTTCCCCCAGTCTTCACCCACTTGGTCTCCCATGCGTTCCGGCGGGACGTTAGAGTTGCATTCTTCCTCTCCCTCGGAGGGTTCGGACTCTCTGAACCCCTTCCACGACGACGCCTCACTTCATCTCAATATCGATTAGAGCTGCATATAGTATACCCGCCTTGACAATGCTTTCCTGTATTCTAGCCACGAAAGTAATATCACATTTTGATAAACACGCACAAATCCCTTCTTGTTATGAGCCGAGTCGCTGCCAATCTCTCGTATCTGACCAGTTACAATCCGACGCTTCGGCCGAGCGGAGATGTCGCCACCGACGATGAAGACGCCGAGGAGCAGGCCCACATTCTTTTCTACACCTCCAAGGAACGGGCCGTGTCGCGGGACCGAATGCTTCGACAAGTTGGGCTGGCCAAAGCACTTATCAGCTTCTCAGAGTCAGTTTCCAGTAATTTCTTTAGTAGAATCTCATCGGACGTCACCCAGCATGTTCAACGGCGAAGAACCGTGCAATAATGTGCACTCGCAGACGAGACGTATGATTATGGTCTCTCCCGAACCCAATTTCTGGATTCACGCAGTACGCTCAGCTCCCTTTGCGATTGACCTCGCACGTTGATTCAGTAGGTTTCAGGGCGTTAACGTTGCAAAGACACCCAGGCCACCAGTAGATAAGGCAAGGGCAAGGGCAAAGAGAAGAACAAGGCCGAGCAGCCAGTGGTGTACGACTACCATGAATTCTCGGTGCATGATGTCGCTCTGCAGACGGATATCATGCGTGGATACGAGAAATTCAAGGTACATCTACATTGTGGGCCCATTCTGTCTAGTTCACTTCGGTACAGCTACGACATGGATCTTTTTCATCCATCCTGTCTTCTTCAGGGCAAGAGGCTTTGGAGCTACAGCTGGAACGCTTCTTCACTATATGGGCGTGGTCCTGGATTGGAAGCGGGTCCCGAGTTTCGAGAGCACCTCGGTGAGTTCGTTCGTAGCAGTTGGACGGGTCAATATTCATCGTCCTAGGACCGCCATTACACCCACTGCAGATGTCGCTCGTACAATCCCTGGATGAATTCACCTCTCGCTCTCCCCGATGAGGTCGTTGCGCTTGCTATATCGCCGCCCTACATCATTCCTTCTAGCCGTTATACCGACATGTCCTATCCGACTGCCCTCTCCAATTTCCTTCTATCCCTTCTGCCGCCACCTCAGCCCCTGTTCTCCCCTCCGCCTCTTTCCACCGGCCCCGATGACAGCACGATCAAAGCTCAAAAGTCAGAGTTCAAGCGCGAAGACGACTCCAAGATGTTTCTTGGAATGAACCTAGACGCTGTCAAGATGGACATGCCGAAATGGAACTGGCCAGGGTATCTCACCTTTGGCAAAGGAGCGAAACGTCCTCCGGAGCTTTTGGCGGTCACTCCCATGAACGAGGACAAGGGGAACCCAGATACACCTGATGTGGAGCAGACGGCGGACTTTGAGGTCGACAGGAGCGCGCTCGAAGATGCCATGATCTCTGAACGAATACCTGCGCCTCCGGAGAAAGATGGAGATGCAGACGCAGAGGATGGCCGTTCGATGGCGGACACTATTAAACCGCCAAAAGAGGGAGTGGAAGATTCGAGTGAATCCCTGGAGGAATCCGAGTCTACACCCCTGGAGCTGGAACCCGCCCAGTTTTCTTGCACCACAGTGCATTTAGCAACTACGGACGATGCGCAAGCGACACAGCGACAAAAGCTTTTCTACCTGATAGTTCGTCCTTTCTTCCAGTTTATACGCCCTTCTGAATTACAGCCTATTAGCGAGATCGTATCTTGGTCGCAGTTCTAGGGTTCGACGGTCCAGAACCTGACCCCTCGGTCGCAGCAGAAGCGGCCGCTTTGGCGGTCGCTCTCCAAGAAAACATGGACGACGAGGCCCTACAGAGGTTCGTCACATCTCGAGTCTGGCCGTGTTTTCAAAAATTGAATGAATCCGCACAGCACTGTCGAGGCGCTCCCCTCTGCAGCCAAGATCTTACAGCCGAAAGACCGCTACGTCATATCAGCCTCGCAGCAATTCGCCATATCCAGCACGGACTTTGATTCGCACTCTGGGCATTTGTATAATGCGCGACAGATGCTACGCGGGAGGTGAGTTGCCTCTTTTCTTTTTCTAACAAGTGCCCCGGCTGACGTCCGTCCAGTGAGCCCGACATCTCGGAAGTCTTCTCCCGAGGGCAAAATCCGCAGCATTGGCACGTTGGCCGTCGTGGGCTGGGCACGGAGCAGGGAGCAGAAGCAGACGAGGAGGTGTATATGGAGGT
Source organism: Roridomyces roridus (assembly GCA_029378245.1). Classification (NCBI taxonomy): domain Eukaryota; kingdom Fungi; phylum Basidiomycota; class Agaricomycetes; order Agaricales; family Mycenaceae; genus Roridomyces; species Roridomyces roridus. Next base: position 31,659 of record JARKIF010000279.1, on the reverse strand, counting down.
ATTCCGCAAGGAGGCGAGCCTGACGGACGTAGACAACGCACTGGCCAACGCCATTCGGAAGAGCCGTCTGACTAGCTGATGTTCTGTGTAGATCTCAAGTAGACGAGGGTTCTTCAGAGTTACAATTGATGGTATTTTGTGAAAAAATCATACAAATCGAAATAACAAGATATGAAGAAAAGAAATTTACTCGGTCTCCATCGGAGGAGAATCGCGATCGTCGTTCTCGTTGTCATTTTCTTCCTCCTCCTCCTCCTCCTCCTCTCCCTCCTCCTCGCTGTCATCTTCGTCGTCATCTTCTTCACTGCTTTCACTCTCGTTAAAAGTAAGTGAAATAAACTCATCTCCAAGCTGGGCATCTTCAGCCGTCACACGAGGAGCACTGGTGTCAGCAAGAGAAGCAGTCGTCGCCGAGGTCTTTGTAGGGGCAGAAATGCCTTCCTGGACAGGTTTCCTGTTGCGGTTCGCACGAATGACGTGGGGGAGCTTGCATCCCTTGGTCGTGCAAGTACCGTGCTCCGCAAAGTCGGGGCACTCACGCACGTGTTGCCGGTCGCAGTCCAGCCCCCGCTCACAGTAACCGAGGACCGCAAAGTCGCGGCAAACACCCTGGCGCGCGCCGATATTAACGTGAGGGAAAGGACAGTCATTGCGAGTGCAGCGGCCCTTGTTGAGGAAGTGGACACAGAGGGGCGTACGTTCGGGGGTCGGGTCATGCGAGAGGTTGCAAGTCTCGGCCGTATTGGGGCAGTTGCCTTGCAAGAAGCTCCAACAGATGGCGATCTTGGCGGGGTCGTGTTGGTAGAGACAGGTGAGGCCGCGAGAGCAACTACCTAGAGAAAAGAAGGCAAAATGAAGTGAATGAAAATCACCAATGCACGGACTCAGGAGTGGATCGGTTGAGGAGCATGAGTTGCGCACCTGTAGTCGTAAAACGAGGGCAGGGCTTGTCCGAGTACTTGAGACGCTTGGTGGCCAGCCGGCGAGACCTAGTGGCTAGGATCAGAGAGAATGCCGAGCTTGCTTCCGACTGCGAGACGGACTGATATGGGCGCCGGCTGTTGGTGAGTGTCATATTCACAGGACCACCGCGACGGCCGCGCGGAGCTTTGGGCTTGTAGACACGGGCATTCGGGTTGGCAGAGAATCGGCGTGGGGCCGCAATGGGTTTCGCAGTGGAAGCCGGAGGAGGTTTTGGCACTAGGTGCGAGTCAGAGACGGTCAAGGCACAGAACGAGAGACATACGATCTTTCCGGACAAGGGATCGCTTTGATGACTCGAAAGCGACACCATTGAGGACTACTTCTTTGACTTGGGTTGTCGGAGCTGCTGCTCTGCTCGGAGGTTTCGCGCTGGGGACTGTTGAAGGCCGTATGTACTTGTTGGTAGGTGGCCTGTAGGTGGGGTTGATATAGGTGCTGCTTCGCGATGGTTGGTAATTTGCTTGTCGAGCAGAAGTCGCTGATTTGTGCTGGCTGATGGTGGCTAGAAGGGCGGGTGAGAAGGATAGATACGAAGTGGCTACTGCATACCGGTCAATCTTGCGATCTCGCTCTTGATTTGTGCGTCGGTGGCCATGGGTGGTGGTGGTTGGAGTGAGAGAGCAGTGGTGACTCGGACCAAACTCGGACAAAGCAACAGTCACCAATCAAGCCGCCATTCGATAGAGCCTGGTCCCTGGTCCCTGGCCTGGCTACATAATTCCTTCTTTCTTTCCACTACTACCTACCACCACCATGCCAGTTTCACGCTCCGCCAAAATCAAAACCCTTCTTGCCATAGACGTCGTGTTCTTTTTCGTCGAGTTGATAACTGGTGAATGGTTCGGTGTCGTTCTTTACCATTCGATACTCACTTCGTGTCAGGTTATGCCGTTGGTTCCCTTGCCCTCGTTGCAGACAGTTTCCACATGCTCAAGTGTGTCCCTTTGTGCTGTACCGGTGGCCGCAGACTCAATCCGTTTCAGTGATGTGATGAGCTTAATCGTCGCGCTCTACGCGATCAAGGTGTGCAAAGACCCTGGCCGTTAATCCCACCATTTACCCCGTCCAGCTCACGGAGAAGAACGAAAGCGACTCGCGCTACTCCTACGGGTGGCACCGCGCGGAAATCCTTGCCGCTCTCGTCAATGGCGTCTTTCTGCTTGGTAAGTCTCGGCACTCTTTCGGACTTTCTTGACATCATATATCGCAGCGCTCTGCTTTTCCATCTCCCTCGAAGCGTTGGAACGGTTCTTCAGCACTCCAGGTAAGCTACTCCACGGCTATCTAGTACCTTACCCTCACCCAGCACAGAAATCTCCAACCCTCGCCTCGTTGTCGTTGTGGGGTGTTTGGGGCTGGCCTCTAACGTCGTTGGCTTGTTCCTTTTCCACGGTGGGCATCCGAATACTGAAATTGGAGACGCCTCTTACGAATCATAGAACATTCTCACTCCCACTCCCACTCCCACTCGGAAACCGATCAAGGCCGCTAATGGCACTGCACATGGTCCAGCTGTTTTGGAGAGCAACGACGCCACTCCAAAGCCCGTTCTCACTCGGACGGACTCGAATGCATCGTCCGATGACTTTGCTCTCTCTGGCCACCCAGTATTAACCCGCGCTGCCATCGTGAAAGGTCCGTGATTGAAATTAATACATGTGCTGCCCTCACCGCCCTGTAGCTGCAAGTGACATCGCACACGCGCGCTCTCCGTCTCCGTCGCGATCCCATTCACATCGTCTCTCGCAAGACGGTGGACACAGGTACACCGAGGAGTCACCTCTCCTGGCTTCATCTGTGAGCCATGGTCATGACCATGATGAAGCAGAACACGATCACGATCACGGGCACGGGCACTCTCATGGTTCCATGAATATGCGGGCATTGGTGCTCCACGTTATGGGCGACGCGCTCGGAAACGTCGGTGTGATTGCGACAGGCCTCGTCATTTGGTTGACTTCTTGGAGCTTCAAATACTACTTTGACCCCATAATCAGTCTCGTTATCACTGTCATCATCTTCTCCTCTGCTCTCCCCCTTGGTGTGTCCTTTACATACCGACTTAGGCTCAACTGACTTGTGTCCGCAGTCCGCAGCGCCTCGTTCGTCCTGCTGCAAGGTGTACCGCCAACAGTGTCGATTGAGCAAGTACGGGCGTCCATTCTAGCAGTCGAGGGCGTCCTTAGCCTGCATGAGCTGCACGTATGGCAGGTCTGTCTGGTTTCTGTTACCCCCATATCCTATCTGAACCGCCGTTCAGCTCTCTGAGACCAAGAATATTGCCTCTGTTCACGTCCTCGCGTCGCGGGACCTTGACTTTATGCCCATTGCTGCCAAAATTAGAAAGGTTCTCCTCTTCTTCGTATATCTTACGTCGTCGCTGACAATCTTTTCACCAGGCATTGCACGATCACGGTATCCACTCATGCACCATTCAGCCTGAGTACTACCGCTCCGGACCGCCTGAGCATGTTCTCAAGGCAAGCCACTCGTTTTAGCTGTTCTCATGAACTCATCTATCCACATCCAGGCCGCTGCCGATACATCTTGTCTCGTCCTGTGCCCGCCGGACCAGGAGTGCAATCCGCAGGACAATGCCTGTTGTCGTACGTCTGGTTCCTTTACTTGTGTCGCGTATATCTGATGATCACACAGCGCCCCCGCCCGTGGACGTTTAAATCACTCTTTTTCCTACTCGCTTGTAGCCATACCTATACATATGGACACGACCCTGTTAATGCGTATTTATTCATAATCGGATGGACAATTCACTGAGAATTACATGGCTACCGATACAGTAAAGGAGCTGATTGGAAGGAGTTGTCATCAAACCGACTCTTGACGAGCTATGACCTTCTTCGCTGCAGACGCGATCCGGGCGCGCCATCTCCGGAATTTCCCCTCGCCTGTGTCTTTGCACTTTGAGTGTCTGGATTCGTCTGATCTGACTGATTCTCACCTTTGGATGAATGCTCGGAACTGCTGGTACTGTCCGCGCGCGGTTGCAACCGGAATTGGGGCGCAATAAAACACGGTTGGGGTGGGCGTAGGAAGATATCAAGATCATCCGTTGAATGGGTGGGTGCTTCGCCGCTCTTTGAGCTGCTGTGGATCGCGGTTTGATTCTGGAGACTGTCAGCTGTGCCAGTTACCGGCAGGTTGAATTCTCGCCTCTTCCGTGCGATTCTGAGGCTGTTCCATGATAGAGGGGGACTGGGATAACACAAGTATGGCTACATGCCTTGTGTCAGCGCCGCGTTTAAATACCTGGTTCGGGACAAAGGCGAGTGCTTTCCAATTTTGGCTACATTGTTCAAAGGCTGGCCCATTGTGCGGGAGCACTTAGCGCCTCGATTCGAAGAATATTCTTGGCCCAGCGTGCTATGACCGACATGGATCGCATTGAATCCGCGGCGCTTGGATACGAGAAAAGGCGATCAAGCACTTTCTTTCCTCAGTATGAATCGGACGACGCTATCCCCAAGTCCTACCAGACCCAAATCGCAGCAGATTCCTATCTGCATCGCTTTGCTCTCCGGTCGATCCTCGACCAACAATTCACCTCACAACAGCATCGCGTTCTCTCAATCCAGCGATGGTTCCGCGACCTTGAGCCCCGAGCGTCCGCCATTGTACCGTTCGGCGACGGGCTCAGCTTATGCCCATCCATCTTACTTGTGGATAATGGGCGGGTTGTTGTTCTGCGCTCATGCCGAACGCATTCGCTAACAAAGATGCTAGGAAATCTTCTACTGCTTCTTAGACGGCACCGATCGACAAAAATACAAAGTGGAAAGCGTGATGCACGAATGGATGTGGTATGCAAACATCATTTTCGTACGGAAGCCCGACGAGGACGAGTCCGCCGCTTTCCGTATCACCTTCGAAGGAGACGGGTCCTGGTGCTTCATCGGGAAGACGGCTCTCAATCAGAAGACAGGCCCGACGATGCAGTTCGACCAGATCTCTGACGAAGAAAAAACTGTCGATTCTGAACGGGGAACGATACTGCATGAATTCGGGCATGCTTTGGGACTCCTTCAGTGCGCCTTTTTTCTTTCCGCTTTCTATCCGATTCTGACTGTTACAAAGCGAGCATCAGGTACTTGGCGAGTCACCCAACTGCTGACCGTCCTTATTTATCGGTAGGGACCTGGAGCGGCACGTGCGCTCGACTGGAATGAAGACGAAGTATTGGAATGGTATCGGAATCGCGGATATGACGACAGGTTCATCCGGAACAATGTCCTGTTCATGTTCAGCAAGAGGACCCAACCATCCAACTACAACGCCTTTGACCCGCGTTCTATCATGGTGTACGCTCTCAGCTTCTTCCAACTACCTCATCTCAAGTAGATTCTCAGTTATCGCATCAATCCCGAGTTCAACTCGGCAGGGCTAGCGGCTGACTTGAACTGCAACCTTTCAGACATGGACAAGGCGTACATGGTGATCAACTACCCTCGACCTGATCCACATCCACAAGCATCTCGATGGACTCTACACCATGCACTCAAGGTCGCTGGTGTACCCAAACGAATCATCCGCGAATGGAAAGACTTGCCACCTTCGAGTATCAGGGACAAATTTTCTGCGTACCAAGAGGCTGAACGCGAAGGTAATGTGCGCCGCTGTACTCACTTCTCAACCGCTCATCAACGCACAGCGAGTCGCTTGAACATCAAATGTGTGGAAACACACATTTCACAAAAAGGTCGGTCGGCCTTTTCGTCGCCATTCAATCAGCTCATTCCTTCAGCCTGTTTCTACAAAATCATATGCAACGTCAGTAATCGATTCTCTCAACTCATCCTTTTTTACAATGCAACTACAGGCCAACTTATCGGAATTCAAACGACGCTCGCAAGTCCGTCGACAATATTCTCAGTTCGAGGACTTTCGAGCAGCGCTGGCAGATAACGTCAAGGACATCCCAACTCTTCCTGGAACAGGTCCATTTTGGACGACTTGGCCCTGCTATCGGCGCAAGAAACTTCGAGAGTGGTTATGCTCGCTGCCAAAACACCCAGAATTTGAGGTGAGTCGTGGTTAAGACAATGAACGCAGCTTATAACAATGATAGAGAATAAAAAGCGAACTCCGACGTTTTCTTCAGGATGAATTCTATGAAATTATACGCAGAGATGTCGAGTAGTCAATGATCTGCCCGCTGAACGGGTTTTGCGGAGAAGAAGCCTGTGGCGATCCACCTGCCAGTGCCAATCATTTCCTCTGTTACATTTATGAATCGAAAGTCGCCTATTGCAAGAATACAGAATGCAAGTGATATGTTTATATAGAGTATATGTATACACACTATAAAGAAACAACGACAAGGAACGAAACGGAATGATCAGTATGTACGTTGCAGCGATACGGAAAACAGGTATAATAAAAAAAGAGAGAAAAGAAACACACAACCGTCGCTACCGCGGCGGCATAGACACCATCGAAACGTTATCAGACATGTAGCGCTGCGGGCCTGCCGCCGTACGCAGTGCCATGACGCGGTCGTCAGAGACCATGAGTATCTCATCGCGGCCGACTCCCTGAGGGTATCGGTGCTGTTGTTGGTTCGGGTATTGCTGCATATGTGGCGGCAGTCCATACCCACGACCTCCCATCGAGCCGGGCGGGTTGTAAGGGTCGTACGGTGCTTGATACGTGTAGCCGCTGCCACCATTGTTCACCGAAGGCGGCGTGTCCGCAAACAACAGTCGAAGGTTGGAGCCCTGAATGACCTGGGACATCAAGCCCGTTTCAATATGTCGGATCTCCACAAACGACGGCTCAAAGGCAAGGACATATGGCTCGTGCAGTGCTGTCCAGCCCATTAATTCGAGCGTCGTTATGGAAGGTCGATATACGTACCAAAGCCGGTGGGCATGCCCTCCCAGAACACCATAAACTCTTTTCGTGATCGTCGTCCAGTCTTGTTCACGTAAAACGCGAATTCTGCCCGAAAACAGTCAGCCGGGAGCATTGGAATAACGCAACTCGGACGAACCGTCGTAACAGAGCAAAAAGTCGTTATTGATGCGGTAGATCGCCATGGGTCGCAGATTCTCCCGCTTTCGGACAAACTCGAGCGATTCGTCGGCCGGATCGAGCAACCCTTGCGTTTCCAGCGATTCCAGGTCGACAATTTCAAACCCTTTGGAGCATCCAATGCACATGCGCGTCTTGAGGTAGTGTATTGACGTTGACTCGACCGGGATATAAAACTCCCTGAACGGCTTGAGAGTATCGTTCCCACCCTGTAGCAGCTTCTTGAACGTGGGCTTGGCACGCCCACGCACATTCTGCTCGATGGGTTCCAGGGCCTTGAACGTACTCGACAGCTGAGTCGACTTGACGATGCAAACGAGCACACGTCCGAGGCAAAAGCCGGCCTTGAAGAATGACGTATGAGTGGCGATACGCTTCGCACGCTTCAGGCCCGCCATTGGGTCTATCGGGTCCAGCGCATCAAGCGGAAAGGTGAGGACTTGACGCTCTGAGTTATGTATCAGTAAGATTGTCTCTCAGCGAAAGACCAGCACACACCAGAAAGAACGATGAGTAGTTGGTAGTCCTCGAGAACATCGACCTGGCCGACGTCTAGCAGCGCTAGAACCTTGACCGGGTCCTTGTTAATCTCCCGCAGGTCCGAAATGTACACCCCATCGTCCGTCCCATAGACGATCCTCCGACCACCACCTTGAAAAGATCAGTAATCACGTGACACATCATATCGAGGAAAACTCACTGAACGGCGCCGCACAATTGACCTTGTTAATTCCAAAGAAGCCCTCGCTGAGCGCCACGGTCTCAAAGACCATACTCCTCTCGCGCATCGCCGTCTGCTGCTTGCCAATATGCTCAATCCACTTGCGCTGAGCCAACGCAGAATTGGCCCATAGCACCAGACTGTAGTTCTTGCGCCCCAGATGTGAAAACGAGATCCAGTGAGGGCCTTTCGCGTCCGGGCGAACAGCCACCGCAGGCGGGTGTGGCGAGCTCCGGGTCGCAATGCTCCCAACGAAGATTTGCGCACCAGCTGCCGTGAACGCTGCCCGCGAACCGTGTCCTTGCCGTTGGACGGTTCCTCCGATGCACTGATTAGCAGTAGCTCGAGCGGAATCGGCTGTTTTTCAAGTTAGCAAAGGAAGCGGACTAGAAAAGACACAACGCTCACCCGTCGATAGACCCGATACTGCTCATGTGTCTTTGTTTTGACCTGCTTGGCAAAAAGCAGCGCATGGTCAAACAAATACACCTGCAACTCCCCGTCCCGCTTGTTGAGCACGCCCTTGTACACGAGCTCGCGGCCTTCCTCTTGCAGTCGAAGGTCGACATGCTCTCCCGGTTTGAACTTGAGCTCCGAGTCCAACTGCGCCAGATTGAACCGATTCTCCGCCCGGCCAGACTCCTCATTGACCCTGGAAAGGAATGCGCGGACTTGAGCAATGACCTGCGGCAACACGACCTTGTCGGTAGAGTCGTCTGGTGTATGCTTCAGAACCGCCTCCAGCAGCAACGGGTACCGGGCAAGCCGAGTAGTCGGCTTTGTCAAGTACGCATTCAGTTCTAATTTGCGCGATTCGGGGAGGCGTTCCGTCATCTATCCGCCTATTTAGCATCCCATCTTCTTGCAACGATGAGTGGAAACACACCTCAACAAACGCCGCAAACGCCGGATTTGAGCTCTTCTCCTTCTCAAATTCGTACTTGCCATACAGCTGGTGCGCACCATAGCTGACAAACGGTTGGAAGTTGGGAACAGCATCGGTGAAGATATCCCCAATCTTCTCCACAACAGCAAACGCCCGCTGTCGCTTGTTGAGCGCGTCTCGCAGCTACACAAATCAGTCCTCAATCGCATAAAAAAAGGGATAGCACGCACCTTGGTATTGACCGTGATTATATCATGCGCATTCCAAAACACCTGGATGAGGAACTGCTCCCTCCTCTCAGCAGGAATGATATCCTCCGCCGCCGCCAGCTTGGAAACCCACATATCCCGCAAATACTCCATATCACGCACAAAGTCCCGCTCGGTGTAAATCACCTCGTTGATCGCCTCCTGTCGTTTCTTCTCCGCGTCAGAAACGCTGGCGGCAATCTCGGGTGGGACGGAGTGGATCCACAGAGTCGCTGCGTCGGGTTCGGGGTCGCCGAGCGACTCGCGAGAGGCCTCCTATGAAACTGCGTTAGTACAAGACATCCATCAAGGGCGGCCGGACGAACCTTCTTCAACCCAGGCTGCGGCTTCATATTGAGCCTCGCCTGCTGCTCCAACCTCCTCGGGCACGCAATGGAATAACACAGCTGGTCCCGGCTACATGTCGGACTGTAACAATCCGCCAGCAGCGTAAACACGCCTGTGGGCAACGGCGCCTCCTCCTCCTGCTCTTCCTCCGCTGGACTAGCAGCGGGAACCCCATCCAACGCCTCTGGTGACAATACGCCCTCTGCTTGGTCGGGCGCCGGCGCCCCCAGCAGCTTCGCCCCCTCAGCCCCTTGAGCGAGCTCACCGCTCCCAAACGGACTTGGCAGCTTTGTTCGGAACTGGTACAACTCCAAAGCACTGTCCCTCAACCGATGGTCATATGTGACATCGTGAAAGAACTTTTGTGCATCCAGTGCGCGCCCCAGCAATAGCGCCAGATTCCGGTCGGTCGTCTTGATGATGTGAGCGATCCGGTCGACAGCCTCGCGCCCGTCAAACGCATCGTGGTACGTCAGCCCGTCTTTGACTCGATCTGCACGCGGCACCTTCTGACGAAAGACCTCCGCCACTCGCGATAGCAGCGCAGGATAAACTAGGGGCCCACGCGGGGGTTTGCCCATCATGGATGTCGGCGTCGACGTCGGTGAGTGTGAGTGAGCATGCGATCCGCCAAGCGTGGTCGTCGAGGCGGTCGCCATAGACATGGCGGACATGCTCATGGCTCGGTCCTGGGCATTCCGCTCTCGCCGCGGACCATTTAATCGCGGGAGAGTGCGGGAAGTCTCGGAGGAGCGACGGGACGATATTGTGCCATTGCCATTATACGTCTGTTGCTGCCCTGGTTGCGGTGAGGGCGATGTCTCGTGGTCGAGCGAAGTTGGCGAGGTTGACGAGCTGGCAACTGACGAACGTATTGACGGGGGCGGGGTGTCGGAGGCGCTCGAAAATCGGTGTGCTGACGGTATTGCCCGGGCAAACGATTGAGACTGGCGCGGGGAAGAGCGGGCATAGTGTGCGGGCGCCGCTCCAGGTGGTGGGTTTTGAGAATATTGTGCTATAGAGTGAGGTTAGCAATCTAGGAACGGCGAGACAGAACATCACAAACGTTGTTCTAGACGAAAGAGAAAGCGTGTTAGCATTGAACATGAGTAGAAAGTAGATGAGAACAAAGGAAATGGGGAACATATGTAGAAGCACGAGCCCAGCCACGCCTCAAACACACGCTGTGGAGACTAGAACCAGCAGCGCCGCCCACGTCACAAGTCGTCACAAGTCGATATAAAAAACGAAAAGACGTACGTTGCGTCGTTGTCAATGCAGGTCCCGTTGCTGTGGATTAAAATGGGTTAGTATCTCGCCCGAGAAAACCGGGAAAAGGGTGATGCTATGACGTCGGTCCCGCGATGCGAGCTGGCTGGCGATAAACCGACGCCGCCGCGAGACAATAGGGGATGGGAATATAAAATTTGGACCACTCACAGTCTCGTCTGGCCCACGGCAGCTCGCTATCCTCGTCCTCTGCCTCCTCTTCAAACACGCCGGGACTATCGGAGCCCAGTCCTGGACCACTGCCTGCGAGCTGGCGCGACTCACCACCGCCAATCAGACTGCGAGCATCATGGGAATCGACCGGTGGATGTAGCCTGGACGTCGGGCTACCAGGATCAGAGTCAAAGGTGAGGTCAAGCCGGCCGGCACCGTCGCCAACCGCGACGCTGAGTGCTGGAGGCCGTTGGGCAACCTGGGCCTGGTATGCCTGGGCCGGGGTCAATCCTTGGGCATTCGGAGCTGGATGGACGTTTGGATGGGGTGGAGCGGGTTGCTGGTGATGTTGGTGGTGATGTTGCGGGTGATTGGGATGACCCAGAGACTGCGGATACGCGCGAGGAGGTTGTGGGTGGGCCTGGTAGCCATATCCATTGGAATTTGGGTTGTACCCCGTTGGTGGATATCCATTGGGGGGGAATTGGGGGTAATGGGAATACTGGTATTGGGGCTGAGGGTATTGTTGCATGGGAGCAGGGCTGGCCGCTGGTCGAGGCCGTCGACCAAAGATGTCCTCGTAAGCTGCACGCCGCTCTGGCGGTTGCTGGCGTGGGCCCAGTGGGCGGTGGTCCATCTCGGCGTCGAGAGTAGGATGATAGATCAATCAATTGCGACACACAATACAACACGGTCTCTTCAAAGTCTCGCACTGGCTGCATCCAACGCCCTGACAGCTTCTTCAAAGTCCCCAATCTCATCTGCACCCTTGCTGACCACTCCCCACTTGACGATTCCCTCTCCATCCACCCCAAAACTTCCAGCTTTCTGCCATCGGCTTCCACTCTCAGTCGGCCTATTCCATATCCCTTCACTCTTTCCAAGACGATAGACAGCGCTGAGCGTTCTGGGACTCAACCAATCGCCAAGGGACGACAATCCGAGGCCCCATGCTGCAAACAACTCGCGCTCGGCGTCAACGACGACTTGCACTTGGCTATCCGCTCCACCGATCGCCGTGAGCCATCCGTCCGTCGCAGCCTGGTCACTGTGAGAAACAGCAACGAATCGAATGCCTGGAGTCGCTGCGGCCTTGGCACTCAACAATCGGAACGTTTTTTCAGCAACTATAGGAAGCAATTAGCAGCTCAGCGAAAACGCGTGAGATCACACGGACATGGGCAACCGCAATGACGCAGGAAGGTCACAATTGTCGGTCGTTTGTCTGGACTGGGCATCCGCAAGCCGTCGAGAGAGGGTGCTTTGGAACCGACTGCGGGAGGCGGGCTCGTCGGCTTGGCCTTGGGCACCCGGTACGAGTTTAGTTCCTGCAGAAAGGTCATTCAAGGTGGGTGCAGAGTTGCAAAGTGTGAGACTTTCAACTACTCTCGGCCGCCTCGGTTAACACGGGACCGGCGCGTCAAATTGTCCTTTTCGGGCAAGTATACATAACAAGTAATTTACGGAGTGTTCGAGGCGGGGGAGGCACTGCCAATGCTATAATCTTCTTCCTGGAGAAACCTTCGAAGTTCATCCTTCAACATCTGCTTCACATCAGCCTGGCAGCTCAACGCCAAAAAGGGTGTGACTTGCCTCAAACTCCTCGTGTTCAGACAACAACTGCAACCACTCCAAAAGTTTCCTTTGCCTGTAGCAGGGCCATGAACTCCACAGAAACTCTTTCCTTCCAGGAAGTTGCGGAATGTTCTTGACCCCTGCCGCCAGCGCGTCCCGGAATTCTTCAAATTCAGAATGTCGTCTGCCAACTTGGGAATGTCGTTTAAATTCAGGCAGAGTAGCCTTTTTGAATCGTCTGAATGAGCGTGGTCCATCCAACACAAGACCACTCACATTGCACAAGATCATGTAAAAGTCTTGATAGAACACTGATTCATCACGGAGCCTGGGTATGGTTGAATCTGACCTACCTTTTCCGGATATACGCACTCGCACGACATTCAAGCGCTTCTCTGCAACATTGTGAGACAAAGAAGCAGATTTGAAAGCCAATATGTACCTTTCGCGCGTTCAGCTGCCTGCCACTCGGTGAAAGCCTTGCGAATGCTCCAGACCGGCAAGCGCTTCCATTTCCGTGAAACCTTTGGGGGCACTCCCGCGATGTCCAATGCACGCTCCAGCGTCCACTTGGCCGCTCGTCCATCCGGTTTGGTTCGAGGATAGTTGATGACCATATACGCCTTGTCCATATCCGACAACTCGTTGTTCACATCCACCCTTATTCCAGCCGAGTTGAGCTCCGGCTTCATATCGTATCTGTCGCTCTCCTTGAGATTTTGTTTTCCAGAACAAATCAAATTGAACACCTACGCCATAATGGAGTATGGGTCAAAGGCGCTGTAGTTTGAGACCTCGCTGGCGTTGTACATGTACAGCACATTGTCCCGGATGAAATCATCGTCGTAGCCTTGACTCCCATAGGATGCGAAGACTTGTGATACATTCCAGTCAAACGGACGCGCGGGACTCTGAAAATAACTTGAATAAAGCTGTATAGATTCCCGGGATTGATACATACCTGATGCTCACTGCAAAAAAATTAGAGTGCTGTCAAATCAAGAGAGAGAAAAAGAGGAACGCACTGAAGAAGTCCCAAAGCATGCCCGAACTCGTGCAGTATCGTTGTACGTTCCTCGGCCAATAACTCCTTGGTGTCCCAGATGCAGTCGTACTGCATCGTACGACCCCTCGTAGCTGCGAGGGCCGCCTTCCCCATGTAAGACCAAGATCCCTTTCCGCGGAAAGAAATACGGATGGCAGCAGAGGCGTCGCAATCATCCTTCTTAACAAAGGCGATGTTCGCGTACCAAGTCCATTCCTGCATCACTTCTTTCACCTTGCGTTTTTGGTGCTCGCCACCGTCCAGGAAACAAAATGAAATATCCTGGTATTTATTCAGTTACAGTATCGAATAGATTAAAGAGACGTACTTGTCCGTTGTCCCACAAGTAGGAGTAGCTCCCAGACGCCGTCGCCGCACCGGCCGACCTGAGAAGCGCAGAGTTCAATGTGGTGGCATCGTGACCATTGCTGAAGCGAGATGAGGAGGCGCTATTACGACGCGATTCTTCAGGTGTAAGTCCGCGAGAGTGCGCAATGCACAAAAAATGATTCCGAGGTTGGGATTCAGCTGGGGAGGTTGTGGTTTCAGTCATAGGTAGGGACAAGACAGAAACCGGATGCACACCTTTTCACTTGCTCGAGACGCTCGGGCGCTAAAAGAAATCAGACAGGCGGAGATAGCACCTTCCTTGACCGAAAATAGGTATGAATGTTGAAACCGACACAAGCCTGTGCAGTCCTGTGCAAACTGCTCCCGCCGACAGAGACGGGAGATATGTGTAGTTCATCTAGCTAAATTGGGCCCACCATACCTGCCTCTGACCCCGAGCCACTTAAGTACCCGGGCTGACACAGGGCGACCATCTTCTTCCCGACCGCCCAGTTGTCCTCTACCATGGAGCAGGAATCAGCACATCACAGCGACGACGTGAGTGACAACGTACCGCGAGCTCACATAAGACAATTTTCATCCTGCAGGAACAAACCATGACCGAAACCACCTCGAACAGCGGTGCACCCACAGTCACTGCCAGCACTGACTCGAAAGACCTCGATATCTTCCTGCGCCCTCCAGTACCATGCTTAATTGGTCCGCAATATAGAGCGCACGCACGAACAGACAGCACTGGCTCTGGCTCTGACCGCTCTCAGGCTTCAAGAGGTAAGAATGACCCAGCTCAGCCTGTTCAACGCGAACTGCATTTCCAACAGGTCGCAGCAAGTTGAGGGTGTGGAGATGGAGCACCCGAGTCGCGTTGGCTGCCAGGAAAGTCATGCGCCGGGATTCAGTTTAGTTTGCTTTGATCGAGTGGCTCTGAACTTGTGGACTTGATGCGGTTAAGGGAGAAAGTTGATCGATTGATCGGATAACTCCTAGAGTAATTACCGGTCATGTTCAAGTTCGAGATTACTTACGCTCCCAAGAATCTACTTAGTTCGTATTGTTATAGATTGCTATGGTATATAACGCCAGATCCCTAAGAGGTTGATGACCGAGAAAAAAAACGACGCAGACTAGAAACCTGCGCATCAACCAGACTCGACCGGAATCTGCTCCAAAACATGCTTGTGATATGTAGGAGCCCATCCACCCGGATTATCCGGCGGCAGCTTGTAGGGAATCCTATGTTTGAGTACAAGCCGTGGAGAAGCACCCAAAAGCTTCTGACGAAAGAGGAAAGCCTTCGCAGCCTCGATGGCTGGCTGAAGAAGCGGGTCCGTCACAACCTTCGAGATTGCTCCAGATTCTATCGAAGGAATCTCCTGGTGCACAACTTTAATCTGAATCGTGCCAAGCTTCTTGAAAGCACTGAGGGTTTTGAACGTTTCCTGGAAAGATAATGAATGAGTACAGGTCAGATAACAGGACATGGCAGAGTACCGCGGTGGGCATCGAATCCAGCTCCAACTCCTTGAGATTCGGCGCGGCTTTCAGGATTTCTGGATTGTAGAGAATCAGACAACGGATGAAATCCAACTGAAAGGAAATTACTCTTGTAGCCGGCGTCTCCAGCCGGGCTATAGCCCTCGAAAATCTCAATCTTCTTGCAACATTTAGCAATCGCAGGAACGAGCTTGACTGCTTCACTGCTGTTGCATCTCAGGTCCGTCACATTGGGGCAGCATCGAAGAACTTCGTGCGCCCAAGCAGGCAAAATGAGCTTGCGCACGGAGGGAATGGTAATTCCCTCGAAACCCTGTTTCAAATGAGAGGTCATCTTGGTGTGAGCATGGATGATCTGGTCCTTTGTCAGTAGATGAACCGGGACGCTACCGAGCACGGTTACCTGCAAGGTGTGGAGATTCGGCATGAGGGTGAGGCATCGAGCAAAAGGTGGCAAGACCGTCCTGGAAGAATAGCGAGTCACAATAACATTGACCGTCCTATATAGTTAGCCAACAAGAAAGCAACATCCCATGCATCATACCTGACATATGACAACAATTCTGGTTGTTTAGCCAGACCCTCACTTGCGCGCTGCAAAAAATCCCCCAGCGCCTTGTACCAAACGCCTCCGTTGCGCGACTTGACGCAAACATTCCAGCACTCCCACAAGAGAGGCAAGAAAATCGTTCGAAGCTGTTGACACGTCTGGGAGAGAGCACGAAGGCTGTCCGTGCGTTCGTGGAATACTGGAGATAGATGGGGGTCCGTGTCACATCCAATTCCTTCGTATGGCACCGGGATAGGAGCTCCCAGATGCGACGCGATTGCGCGATGAAGTTCCAGGGGAAGAGTGAACAAGGGCGAATTCTGCGGCGGCCTTGGACCACTGGGAACGTCCGCCGCAGCGGCGACGGCGTTTGTATCATTCGCCGCGTCATCCTTGCGAGAGCGTTTCTTGGGAGGCATTAGGAGAAGACAAGAAAGGAACAAAGTCGTTGAAACAAAACCGCCATCAAAATTTGATTCAATTGTCAGAACTGTCAGGGCCTCAGGCGCGTGCCTGGCGCGTACCAAGCAATTGTCTAAACCTCGGCTTTGGAAGAGTTGATTTATCTCGGTAGAAGGTCCAAAGAGAAGTTAGAACTGGCTCCTCCCATGGACTGTTAGATTCAAAAACTGTCATCGTGACTGTGAATGACCAAGTATGGCACTATGCCATTGCGCGTCGTCCGCAACACACAATCGGTGAGGTCATGAGAAGCACAGAGGGGGGCGATTAATTGCAGTTGTGTGGCGTAAATGAGCTCGGGGAGCGTTTAATGAGAAACGGTCGCTTGACACGAAGTTGAACGAGGCAATCCAAACAATCTCAGTATTATTGTCCCAAGTGTCCCTCCTGGCTACACAACGGAGCGCGCCGTGTACTTATGAGGTCATGGGTGAAACAGAAGGAGCTCGGCCGGCGGCGGCGGTCGATTTGCGGCCGCGGAGATCTCCACGAGAGGATGTATGATTCTCTCTGTTCCGACAAGTAGCGACAAGTAGCGACAAGTGTCTTGTTCCTTTGCGGCGGAATTATGAGGTCATGAGGACCAACAAGACGAGGATAGGCGCATTCAGGGCCGCCTAGGGCCTCACTCACAGCGGGGGTGAGCGATGGTGAGTGTTCAAGACAGAAACTGATGCGGTACTCGGGCCAGGTTACCGGACTTGCTCCCTTCCAACCAATTCAATCGCATGCCTGCCCGTCTATCGTCTCGTGTCAACCCCGTGTGGGCGATGAGCAATTCCAGCTCATGTCTCCTTTAAAAGCCCGCTTCAAGGGTCTTCTGGCCAAGTTAACCATGGTGCATCATCGTACCCGTACCTCCAAGTCCAAGTCCCGCGTCGACCATTCCATCTGGCGCACCAACTCCCTTCTCAGTCGTGCAGAGGCTTCGCAAGTGGCAGACCTCCTCCTCCACGCAGAGGCAGAGCTACGCACAGCGCAGGAACACGATCGAGCTTTGCTCACTGCCCAGATCGACTCGTACAAAATCGCCCTCGCGCCGCACAAAAACTTGCCTCCCGAGGTTTTGGGCCTGATATTCACCCACGCAGTTGGTACACCCATCATTCTTCCACCGTCGAAGGACGAACCGTGTTTGGCCATAGCAGGCACTTGCAGATTATGGCGTTCTGTCATCCTCAACGTCCCCCATCTGTGGTGCAACATCTTTCTGGATTTCAGCTACTGCCCACACCCAGTCAAGCTACTCCAGTATGCCAAACTTTGGCTTTCGCGGAGCGAGAATACGTCGATAACCCTGCGCAACTCGACGTCGCGGTGGTCGGAAACGCGTATGCAGCAGTTGAATGTCCATCCCATCATGGACCTCGTCGCGCCGTACCTTGGCCGGTGCCGCGAGATCGACATGCGCTTCTTCGAGGCGTCTATCGACGAATTCTTCACGTTTCCTGCCGGGTCCATTGACCGCCTCGAAGTCCTGTACCTCGAGACCCTCGGTTTCAGCATGCCCTTTGGGAGTGTTGCAGCCGAGCCACTCGAGGTCTTTCGTTCCGCGCCATCCTTGCGGCACGTCCTCTTCTCCACAGACCTCTGCAGCATCGACCCAAACGTCCTCGGTCTCCCGTGGGCGCAGCTAACGAGTCTGCACTTTATCGCCACATACATCCCACCCCTCGCTATGCACGCCATCCTTCGGGAAAGCACCTCCCTCGTCGAATGCAGCTGCTCCATCATCCAGCTCGACTCGACCCTCTCCGCCGCACTTGCCAGGCTCCCAGAATGCACCCTCCCCGCTCTGCGCACCCTCATGGTAGAATTCTCACCGCAGACGACAGACTACGCACCCTTCTTACGCCCTCTCGTCCTCCCCGCCCTAACAGACCTCGAGCTCCGCCCACTCGAGGCAGGATTCCTGCCCCAATGCTTGTGGTCCCAGCCCGCTTACACCGGCCTCCTAGCGCGCTCGCGGTTCAAGCTGAACCGACTCGCGATTCTCCATTATATGATCGACCCGGTGGACCTCGAGGCGATTTTACTGGGAATGCCCGACCTCCGGGAGTTGCATTTGTACCTTTGGGAAAGGACGGAATGGGATGAGGGGATATTGACCAAGTTGGGCGAGGGAGAGATCCTCCCTAATCTGGAGACGCTTACATTCAGCACGTATCCACTTGGCGGGGTGCTTGATGCTTTGGAAAGGCGCGTTGCGGGTGCAGGGCGGAGAGTGGCGAAGCTCAAAGCGCTGAATATGGCTGTGACCTGGCGGCACGACGTCCCGGAGGACCAGATGGCGAGGTTTATGCGTCTAGCAGAGGGCGGTGGACCGGAATGTAGGGCATTTACGCATACCCGTGCATATGCACATGATAGGACGTCGACGCAGATACGGATTTCCTGACTATTATTATGATTACCCTCTGTGACTACTTTTATAACTTAAAAAATACAAGAAAACTACGCCCCTGGCGCCTCAGACCTCACCCGGTAATAGTTATTATAATTGTTCCCATTGGCAATGTACATCGTCGTCGCGTTGAGGACCGACGTGTGGTTGTGATCGAGCGGTATCGGCGTCGGAGCGCTGTTCACGGTGGGCGGGAGAGGAATGGGTTCGATGAGATGTTCCGCACGGGCGCTGACAATTTGGGTCAAAATCACGAAAAAAATAGATGCAACAGGACTTGCCCAAAGTACCCTCTCAGCACCCCATCCAATGCGCCTTCCTTTGCATCCTTTTCCTTCTTTAGCTCCACGCGCACAGCGTTGAGCTCCTCCTTGAGTTTTTCGTGCTGCTGGAGGGCGTAGCGGTGTTTGGCTTTCATGAGCAGATACATGGTCAGCTCGGGGGAACGGCCCATGATTTGGTGCGTTGTGGGGACGTAGCGAGCACGTAGGTAAGGCGGTAGGGATTCCATTGTTATTGGGGGTTCCTCTGGTGCACTGCTGCCGTTTCCATTTCCACCACTGGCGCTTGTGTTAACAACGCTGCTGTTCTCCGGAACACGTGCAGGAGGCGGCGGAGACGAGCGTATACCAACGGAAATGGGTGACAGCCGCGGCGGCAGTGGTGCCTGCGCGTCAAAATCGCGTGGGTCCATGACGGAGGTGGTTGATTGCACCGCAGTGGGGTCGTCTGCCTCGAGCGGAGTGGTGGGCTCAACCTTGAACGAACTGAAGGAGCTCTGAGGAGCAAGTGGGGCAGGCTGGGGTGGTGGCGGGGGTGTTTTGGTCGATTCCTTGTCGACGGTGTCGTCAGGCCCGCGTTTACGCTTTCGGGAGCCACCGCGCCCTGGGAGGGGCGGTGAGATGTTGTGTTGGAGTCGCATGTGCTTCGCGAGGGCGTCAGAGCGCGTAAAGGACTTGTCGCATTCTACAGAAGATGAGATACTGGCATAAAAAGAGAGGTGAAACACGCACCAGGACGCGCACAAGTGAACGGCTTTTCTCCAGTATGGGATCGTATGTGTGAAATCAAGGCGAAGCGGGATGTCTGGGGCATTCCACGGCGCTGGCACGTTTCCCACTGGCAGGTGTAATTTGACTTGTTGACGCCAATGTGTTCGCTGTGAATGTGTTCGATGAGGGTCGGCAGGTGGGTAAATACTTGGCTGCAGCCTTCCCATTTGCATGTGACGCTATCGTCCGAGTCGCGGAATTCGTGAAAGTGGGTAAGAAGTTTGGGTGTGCCCTGCGAGTCGTAGTCATCGTCATCTTCGTCGCTGGCGTCGGCCGTGGGTGCACCACCTGGCACTTCTGTCGAGACCGCCGGTGAAAATGACCCCGATGGCTGCTCTGACACCGGTGACGAGTGTCCAGAACCAGTTCTTGGGACAGGGACGGTGTGCACAAAGACAACGTCCTCGCTCGCCATGATTTGCTTGGCGAGTTCCAAGTTGGGAAGCAGGCGTTGAGTCGTTTGTTGCTGTTTGCCGTTGCATTCCCACGGTAATCTTCTTTCGTTTGGCACCTCCATCTGCTTTTTCGACACCGACGCGGAGTTTTCGGCTGCCCGCTGGGAGTCCTGTCGTTTCCGATTCGCGAGGCGACAAGATCCACGTGTAACGTCCCGGCCTCCGAGTAAGTCGATCGCATTTATCTTAACCCAAAGAAATTCTCTGTGCAATGTGCACGCTCGCCTGAGCCAGCCTTGAGCCAGGCTCCCGAGAACTCCTGATATTTGAGAACACGTGACTTCATTGAGATGATAAGAGCGGCGCTTGAGCGCGATAATCCTCGCTCGGAACCACCAATGGCGACCTGGCATCCCCTGGATTCTCTGACCCCAACAGAGATAGCTGACGCTTGCCTTGCCATCCGCAAGTACATCGCCACCGATACCGACGTCCAGGCTATCAAATTCGTCACCTGCTACCTCGCTCCGCCCCCCAAGAAAGCCGTCCTCGCGTATCTGGGCATCCCCCTCGCGCCCGGTGCAAAGCCAGAGGAACCAACTCCCATTACCAGGAGAGCCGAGGCAGATGTACGCTTTCCCTCATGCTTATTTCACAGGCACTTACTTTCAGGTAGATCATAGACATTGTAAACGGGTACATGCCTTCCAGATCGTGCGGTGCAAGCTCTGACAGTTTTCAGGCGCGCATACAACGTATTTGTTTCCCTCAAAGAATCCGGCTGGACCGTAGATACCTTCGATCTCCTCGAAGATGGTCTTCAGCCCCAGATCTCCGTCGAGGAGCTCATTCACTGCGAAACGGTCGTGCGACAGGACCCTCGGGTTCAAGAGTTAGCCAAGGCTGTCGGTACGATCATATTACTTCAATTATATACGCTTCTCACGGGGAGATCCAAGGAGTGACCCCAGAGCAGATCTACTGTGATGGGTGGTCGATCGGTTTCGACACTCGCTTCTCAAAGACCGAACGGCTTCAGCAAGGACTACTCTTTGCTCGCTTTTCCCGGCATGATAACCTCTACGCTCATCCAATGGCACGCTACCTATCTACTAGTTCACCTCGATCCTGACGCAAATTCCAGGACTTTATCGCCATCTTTAATTCCAATTCAGAAGAAGTCTTGAATCTAGGCGAGTATATGCCCAATCGGGAATCATGGGCTCCACTAATCCATAGTCAGAATTCGCCCCGCATTACAACCCCTCGCCAAATGGTCCAACCCTCTCCGTGACTTCGACAGAGCCTCCTCCAACGCTCGCAAACGCCGAAGAATCACTAGCCCGCACCAACCGTGCACGCATCCCACCGCCACGCACCTCCTTCGACTTCCTCCCTGACCTTATGGCCACTACGCAACCCAACTTTTCGCTTCGCACGGACCTCAAACCGCTTCACATCATCCAACCTGAGGGTGTATCTTTCAAGCTCACCGGCACGCAGCTCGAGTGGCAGAACTGGAAAATGCACATCTCGTTCCACCATCGCGAGGGACTTGTGCTCTCCACCGTGACGTATAATGACCACGGGGAGGTGAGGCCGGTTTTGTATAGAATGAGTTTGGCGGAAATGGTCGTACCATACGGAGCGCCAGAGGCGCCACACGCAAGAAAGTTTGCGTTTGATGTGTATGTCGGTTTTTACCTGTTGCAAGATGCGCCTGACATTTCTTCGCAGTGGAGAGTACGGGATGGGTGTTATGGCTAACGAGCTGACGTTGGGATGCGACTGCGTGGGGCAGATTTCGTACTTGGTAGGCTCCCCGCCTCGCGTGGCTGCACATTTCTGAGAGCATCTTCAGCCAGGTGCCTTTGTTAAGCACGACGGAACGACACATGTCATAGAAAACTGCATCTGCATCCACGAGGAGGATGCCGGTGTGCTCTGGAAGCATACAGATTTCCGTCCTGGAGGTCGCGCCCAGACCGTTCGCCGGCGCCGACTTGTCGTCAGCATGGTTTGCACGTTGGCGAATTACGGTGCGTTTCGCGTGTCCCGGAGAGGACAAGGTTGGCTTAAGTTTGGCAGAATATATCTTCAACTACCAATTTTACCAAGACGGCACGGTCGAGTTGGAGATCAGGCTCACCGGGGTGTTACAGGTATACGTCGCTGCAGACGGGGAGCAGAGCCCATACGGGACGGTCGTGGCGCCGAACGTTAACGCACATTACCACCAGCATATCGTAAGAGCGTTCCTCTGCAAAGGCTTATTCGCTAACCCTGGTTTCCCAGTTTTCCCTTCGCGTGGACCCAATGGTCGATGGCCTCAACAACACCCTCATCGAAACTGACATTGCACCCTCTCCATTCCCCACTGGGTCCGCAGCCAACTTTGCTGGCAACGCATTTACCGCGACCGACAAGGTCGTCTCCACCGAGTCGGCTCGTGAATACCCCGACAAGAGCACGGGAATCGAGAGGCGGTGGAGCATCGTCAACCCCGGACGCAAGCACTACTGCTCGGGCAAGGACGTTGGATACTCGTTGGGCATCAAGGGCGGTGCGATAGAGTTGCTTGCCAGGCCTGATGGGTGGGTTGGACGGCGTGCGGAGTTTGCGAGGAAGCCGGTGTGGGTGTGTCGGGAGGTGGAGGAGGCCAAGGGTGGCAGGCTGTATCCTGCGGGCAAGTATGTGCCGCAGACGAGAGATACGCCTGCCGATTCGATTGGGGGATGGGTCAAAGGGGAGAAGAGTGTGGAGAATGAGGATATTTTGGTGTACTTGACTGTCGGCGTCACCCACATTCCTCGACCTGAAGACTGGCCCGTGTAAGTGCAACTCTGCAGTTCCCCGTTGGTGCTCATTTATGTTTTGCTGCAGGATGCCAGTCGAGCACTTGAGCGTCACGCTCAAGCCGCAGTCGTTCTTTGCCACCAATCCGTCCATGGACGTGCCTGGAGTCCAAGATAAACACAGTGTTCCGGCGTCGTTCTCCTCGGAGGCGACTTCGTGCCATTAGCTTGTAACAATACAAATGTAGCAATTACTGAGATGAATCGAGTGCTTTTGTGGTGTGTATGTGCCATGTACGGCGACTCTACTTCTTCCTCTGGTTTTGCGGCGCCTTCTTCTTCGTCTCCCAAGCTGTACGGACGAGCTCACCAGCATTGGCATCAGCTCCAAGCAGCTCGGCGCCCTCCATCCAATCCACCTCCTGCCCAGCCCCACCGATTCCATCAAACTTGCGATTAAACCGCCCAAGCCGACCAGTCGTCTCGTTCTCCTCCTCCATCCCACGGCCGTCCAGCCACATGCCCGTATTCCAAAGTGGGTTACTCGTCGTATCACGCGTGAGGCGGATGAGGGAGCGCGGGGAGGTTGTCCAGTGTAAGAAGGAAGAGCCGTCTGCGCGGACGACGCGTTGTGGGAATTTTGGGACGACGGGGTTGGGAAGGACGGGGTCGCGTCGCTTCCAGACGTGTGCGCGGCCGTAGGGGGAGCTGGATATGCTCCGGGTGTGGGGTATTCGTTGGGCAAGGGCGGGTAGGCGCGGCAAGGACATGGCGGGAGGAAAAGTTAGTTGCCATCAATTTCTCACATGAGGTGAGTTGATCGCTGGAACTTTGAGGTGGTGTTTTTGTCTGAGGGCTACTGGTCGAAGTCGGCGTCGCTTAGTGGTTAGAGCATCTCGTTGTGGTGCTTCAGTGACAAGAGATTCCGAGGAGACGGGTGTTCGATTCACCCCGCTGACAATCTTTTGCATCCATTTCTTTTGAATTCCACTGGTGCTCTGCGTTACTAGCAGAAATGTCGGACCCTAACTTTTCCGATACTCGACATTCATCGTGCGTACAACAGATATATCTCAAGGCATTCCCACCGTCAATCCACCTTTATCAACAATTTGCCTGTTGATTTCCCGCCCGTCAGGTCTTTCTGAGCTTGGATGGCACCCTCTCGCGTGAACGGATATTCTTTATGGATTTGGATCTTCAGTGTTCCCGCTGCGACCAGAGAAAAGAGCTCCTTGCAGTAGTGGAAATGCTACGTGGGTCGTGTGAGCAGATGTTTCGGGGAACAAGGAGTTGAATCCGTCACCTCAGCGGGTGTATAAATGTAATTCATGAGCCTGAAACCATGAGTAAGGACTGGAACTGTCGCTGAATGGGAATTACTCACGTCGGCCGGAGGAGTGCGAGATTCTTCTCCACGAGTCGGATGGGAGCGACAGGAGGAGCGTGGCCGGACGCATTTCCCACAGAAACCAGAGTCCCCTTGCGTTTGAGCATCTTGAAGTTACTCTCGAATCTGGGGAAGCGATCATCAATTGGCGCCGAAAAGAAAGAACAGAGGGAAAAAAACCGTACGTGTCCTTTCCGACCCCGTCAAATACCGCGTCCACACCCACGCCATTGGTGATTTCCAAAACCCGCTGAACCGTATCCTCCTCCTTGTACAAAATAACGTGGTCCGCTCCATTGGCTTTTGCGAGTTCCGCCTTTTCCTTGGTCGAAGTGGTACCGATGACAGTTGCCCCGCGAGCCTTGGAGAGCTGAGCGAAGAGTAGCCCAAGACCACCTGCAACGGTATGAACGAGGATAATTTGTCCCGCTTTCACTTTGTGTGCTTCTTCGACAAAGCTGAGCGCGGTCAATCCTTGAAGGACAGCCGCGCAGCCGAGTCGAGTTGGAACACCTTCGGGAAGTACGTGGATGGATTTCCAGGAAACGGATGCGTAGTCGGAGTGTACACCCAGTGCTCCGCCGCCGATCTACAGGAGCGAGCGTTCATCCTGATACTTGGAGCCACAGAAAATACGTACCACGACAACTTTGGCACCAACCGTGATTTCACGTTGCTTGTATTCTGGGTCTTCGAGGACAGCTTGCTCTGTCGGTAGAGCGAGCACGGTCCCGGATAGTTCAACTCCAATGGCAGATGGGAGTTCTTTGAAAGGAAAAAGACCCGTTCTGTGGTTGAAATGAGACCAGGAAAGAATAAGGCTGGGCACTGACCGATAGTACTATGTATGCATCATGAAGCATTCAAGGATGCGGCACGTATAAATTCTGGAGCATACCGTGTCTATGTAGTTGATGCCAAAATATTCTCCCTAATAATCCGGCATAAGACTGGTTGATTAATGCCCTTGAAACTCACCTTGACGACCACGTCTCCGGGATTAACCTAGGAGTACAGGGAAGGAGAGAGACAACGCAGAGAAGCGGAAGCAAGACCTTCAGTGGTAAAGTGAGCATCTCTAGTACATCAAAGTCTCCGGTCTAGAGGGAATTATGACGCGCGTAGTCGAGGTTCACCGATTGAACTGGCCTGTTTGACACCGATTGCCCGCCTCTCTGAGGGAATGCCAGACATTTTCTGGACGATGGTGGGTGCGATGAAGATACCGCTGCGGCCCGTGCGCCGCGAGAAAATGATATCAAAAGCGGGGCTCCTTGGCCGTTGAGCTCAGTCAGCCGACTAATCTGCTCGCAAGATGTCGAAATGCTTGCGTTCCATTATAGTACACCAATCACCTTTGAAGCATACCTAAGAATCACTTGCCCTCTGCCAACAACTTGTTCAAATCGATCAACTGCCCTTCACTGTTCAACCCTGCTTGGATGAAGGCCACATCTCTCAACGCCTCCAAAGGATCACCCAGCGCCAGAGTCGGTTTGCCCGCGATCGCTTCAAAGAAGCTGGCAAGTTCGACCTTGACGCCGCCTACAGGCTCATCCACAACCTCAACCACCTCCTCAGTCGGCTCGCCCTCGACCTTGATTGCACGGGTAATCAGCAGACGGCATATAGATGCCCCATCCTCCTTGATAAAGTTGACAGTCATGGTGCCTTCAGAGCCGGTGATGACGAAGAGGTCTGCCTCGGGCGTCGATTCGGTTGGGAAGCCGAAAGACAACTCGACAATCCCGTGGAAGTTGGAGCCCGCCTTGACGACGGCGTGGATCGTGTCGTGTGGTTTGAGATGGTCGTAGTTGAGCGATGCAAAGCCGGAGACGTGGGTGAGTAGTCTGGGAAGCAGGACTCGAAGGGCGGCACATGTGTGCTAAGGGGAGAGTCAGAAGCTCAATAGGACAATAAGAACATCACATACAACACCTCCGTCCAGCTGGGGGTCTGGGTCAGTATATTCACTCGAAAACTCGGTTCACCCACCAAGAATCCTCCTTGATATGCAGGGATCGTCCTCCACGGAGTCTTGTAATATTTGTTGTCCACATCGACGTAGCCCGTCTTGATGGCCTTGAAGAAATTGACCTTTCCGATCTTACCTACGAGCGAGCGAGCGTCAATTCAGAATCCAGCCCCAGAAATTCGGCCCGTACATACCCGCCTCGATAATATCGCGGGCCGCACGGAATCCGGGCTCTGCTTCATGGTCCTCTGCAACGCGCCAGACGAGACTCTGCTTATACTTGTCGTTGTAAGTCTTGATGAGCTCGAGGCCGCCAGCGACGTCGGGAGCGACGGGTTTCTCGCTCAAGACGTTTTTGCCGGCCGCGAGTGCCTTGATTCAGAGGATATGTCGAAAGATGAGACAACATGTGTTATAAAGTCTGTTTATAAGAGACTACCTTGAGAATTATCGACGGCTGTAAGGCGATTGGGAGGACGACGATCACAGCGCAGATGTCCGCGCGCGCAAGCAGGGAATCCAAGTTGTCCTCCGAGTCGTCGTGATAGATCGCAGGAGCGGGCGTCAGTCCCAACTCGACGGCGGCCTCAGAACATTCGTGAGCAGTCTTCTCGGATCGCGAGTAAACTGCAAGCAAAGGCAACGCGTCGGCTCCCAGGGCGGCGAGAGCAGGGAGGTGGGCTGTGGTAGAGATCGGTGGAATGAAAGACGATGTTGTTCCCCCTCACCCTCCTTTGCAAAGATACCGGCTCCAAGTATCGCAATTCCAGTGGTCATCGTCGAAAGCAAGTCGAGTCAATCGGCCCGGATGTGGCCCGTAACAGAAATAGGCTTTCTACTCTACAACTTGGCCTTCTCTAATCCTGCATGTAACGCATAAAGATCCTCCGCAGCACGCCCAATCTCCGCACAGAACTCTGCGTTGGGGCTCTCCGTCCTCGAGGTGATGGTATACTGCAGACGATCATCAAAGCCCGTCATATAGGCAACCCCAAACCCTTCCGGGACGACCTCTCCCCATCCATACACAAGGAAATGGTTCGAAAACACAGCAGACGTGCTGAGAACCCAGTTGCTCGACCGGAGGAACAGCGGATCGGAGAAAAGAGCCGGAATCTCCTCGCCTTGTTGGATCAGCCGTTTCAGACCAAACAAGTGCCGGTCAACGCCCTGCCCCATCCCAGCCGCCCGAGCTCGTGCACCATGCACCTTGACAGCAGCATCGAACAACCGCTTCTTCTCCTGTAATCCCACCTCCACATCCATACTCGCAACCCACGCGTCCGACTCGGAAGACACGACACGGATGGCCTCCGTACGCCCTTTCAAGAACCGACGGGTCGTTGCTGCCTCGTAGGTCCCTCCCAAACGCTTAGCGCCACCAAGCAAACGCCTGTAGGCCAGCTGGACAATCAGCTGAGCCCACGAGTCGGGAGATACGCCGAAACGCTTGATCGCCGCTTTGCCGTACTTGGTGACGAGGAAACCCAGCTCCTGCCCTTCGACGAGCTCGCGTGCAGCAACGTTCGCAGCTTCGATATCCGTGACCGTGATCGGCGAGAGCTGCCATTTGAGCGGAATAGGCGCCCCGGGAGCAGAGCCCTTGATACCGTGGTCAAAGTCCTCTCGTGCAAGCGCGTTGAGGACGTCGTCTGCGAGACGGACAGTGGGTGTGCCATCCATCACAGAGTGCTCGCCCATGAGCCCAGCGACACCGTTTTCGAATACGATATACTCGACGGGTTTGTCGACCCAGCGGTTTTGAAGACCGACAGGGACACCGTTGACCATGTCACCGTGCCATAACGCACGGCTGTGGTGTTCGGGAGTGACTGGAGACGAGGCGTCCAAGCTGATGGTGAATGCGGCGGATTGGATGGTCTGGACAATGGCAGCGTTGTGGGGGGAGGAGGTCAACTCGGTGTAAGCATTGGCCCAGACGTCGCGGTTGGAGGCAGAGAGGACACCGACGCCAGGGTGCTCGCCGGCAGAGTTGTCCCAGATGTACTGGATCTGTCTGCAGTCTGTGATCAGTCACTGAGAAAGAAAAAGGCCGAGAAACACACTGTTGTATCTCGCCGGTACCCAAAATACGTCCTCCTACTGCAGTCGTGACTTTCCAAGGCAGATTGTTCCGAAAGACCACGATATGGGCATCATCCGTTCCCTTGTCGGAAGGAGCGGCATAAGTGACGCTCCAGTCAAGCCCTTGAGGACCAGGGACGCGGCAGCATTCAAACATCCAGCGGTAGGTGTCCATACACATCGGCCCTTCCTTGGTCGCTTCGGGTTTCATGTTGCCGAGTTTGAGCTGCTGGCGGAAGAGCATCGTAGCCCGAGCGAGGCACGGCCGCGCGCGCGACAGGCGACTGCTCCAAGTGGCTGGGGTGCGCGTCGAAGCCATCTGAGTTTACGTGTTATTTGGGTGGCTTGAAAATGGGGATGCCAACGCACAGTAGTAAGACACGTTCACGACGACCGAGTCCCTGTATCCGAGGTATGCGCCATTGTCCCACCACTCCTCCAGCCAATGCTTGGTTTGTTGAGCCCGTGCCAAAAGGCGTTGCTGGAGCACTGGTGCGCTAGTCGAAGCGAATTGGTCGATCTTTGACTCTGTTGCAGCGAGTTCCTCTGAAGACCACGCTATAGGCCTCAGGGTTTCCCTCAGACGCGTAAAGGTGGAGGTCAAATCCGGGACCGGGAGTAAGGGAAGAGAAGACTGGGCATCGAAGGTGGTGGTTCCTTGCGGCGGAGACGGGGCTTTGTTCTTCCAGTCTGGGGGCTGCGAGGGAGACATCCTCGTGGAAAAGCACGCACGACGAAGGGCAAATGGCAGTCTTCGACGAGAGCTTGGAAGACGGAGCATGGAGGCCAGGGGCGTCAGTTTCCAGGTGATATTGCATCACTGAGCCGGCGGAGGCTGTTCAGTTTTAACACATGCAATCTTGCCAACCACATCTTGGACGACCTCGGGACGCGTCGGGAAGCCTTTGTGAGGCCTTGGGAGAGAGTCGACAGCAGTCGGCGTGTATTGGTAGGTATATATTACACGGCGCGGTCCGTTGGAATAAAGGGCATATGGTTCCGCGCAGTGAACGCCAATATTCTAACGGTATTTTAAACTCGGCAGATCACTACTGATTTCGGCGCCGCCGTCCAATCAAGTTTCAAGGTTGCTCCGCTCTCGGCAAATCCAAACTCAGCTGCGAGCCGGTCGCGCCGAGCAAGGCGAGCTTTGAGCCGTCTGCAAGTTTGCCCGGTGGGCGGTGTGTCATTACTAAAAGCTAACTTAAAAGGCCCCGAAATTCCTGGACTTTCGCTTCGTGTGTTAATGCTTCGACGATTCTCTCACCATCTCTCATCTGCGGCCCATCATCTCCGTTTCAAGATGTCTGCGATCCCGTCCGAGAGACACGCTATTGGCATTCACCAGGCAAGAATCTTGGTCCTGGTTCAACCGAGCCATTCAAATTTAGGTCTCACAGACCGGAGACTTTGATGTCCTCGACAAAGTCACTCTTCCACTCAAGGTCAATGCCGGGGACATTGTCGTAAAGGTTGCTCGAGGTTTCAGTCAACGCGTTTCCCGTTCTCACAGCGATACCCACAGGGCGAATACTGTGGCATCAACTTTATCGACACCGTGAGCACTCAGTTGGTTGTTCGTGTCGCTTGACTTACGTTTCGTAGTATTATCGGTTTGTACCACCCTTGACTGGCATGGACGATCCTTACTGTTCGCTGAAGCAAAGGATTGTATCCCGTCAAAGAGTTCCCTGCTGCCATCGGGACCGAAATGGCGGGTACCATCCTCGCCCTGCCTGATGATCAAACCGCCCTGGAGGACGCCGACTACAAAGCTCACGGATTCTCAGTTGGAGCCAGAGTCGTCGTGGTACGTCTTCTCGGCCATTGACTTGCAACTGTTAAAACGATGCTAGGGCGGTGCTGGAATCGTCGGCATGCACTCGGACTACGTCTCCGTTCCCTGGCGATCGGTTCACGTACTTCCGAGGCAGTCTCGACCCAAGTTGGCTGCGCTGCGCTGCTCAGGGCCTCACTGCTCTCACCTTCATTGAAGAAGCGCACAAGGTCAAAGCCGGCGAAACGATTCTCGTTCATACTGTTGCAGGTGGCCTCGGTCTGCTCTTCGCCCAGCTCATCAAGGCTCGCGGCGCAACTGTGATCGGCACCACTTCGACCAAGGAAAAGGCGGAACTGGCCAAAGCCAATGGAGCGGACCACGTTATTTTGTACAAGGACGAGGATACCGTTGAGCGGTGTGTTGGAGATCACGAACGGCGTCGGTGTAGACGCGGTATTCGATGGGGTCGGAAAGGACACGTACGGATATGCTGCTCGTCCAGCCATGAATCTAAATCCCTCCGCAGGTTCGACAGCAACTTCAAGATGCTCAAGCGGAAAGGGACGCTGGTTTCCGTCGGGAATGCGTCTGGTGCTGTCCCTCCGTTTGCTCCAATTCGTCTTGTGGAGAAGAACCTCAAGCTCCTTCGCCCAACGTAAGTAAGATGTGGATATGCAGGATTCCACTTCTCAGCATTCATCCAGCGTCGGCAATTACGCCTATACACCCGCAGAGGTAGTCTCCCAAGCGAAATTCATCTTCTTGACTTGACTGAATTTGGCGTAGATCAACCACTATAGCCAGGAGCTCCTCTCTTTGGTTCGCGAGTGGTACTCTCAAGATCAAGATACACCAAGAATACCCGTTCACGAGGGAAGGTGCCATCCAGGCGCAGAAAGACCTTACGGGCGGTCAGACGATGGGCAGACTGCTGCTTAAAATCGAGTGAATGTGGAACTAGCGCCGTGTACTCTGTATCTGTAATATCATCTGATTTGCTTGTGGATAATGCGCGCTGCTCTTCCGGTTCCGCAAGTCTCAAGCCGAGGGCCGGTAGATAGTAGAGTTTGATCTCCGTGCCGCGATCAGGGCATAGCCCTTTGCTTATACATTGTCCCCGCCTCACCGAGGGTCATGAGCGCCATCGACAGACGGCCTGACCGTCCGCTCGTCGTCAAATGCACCTTTGACAGGTGGAACAAACGAATCACCTTCTCCTCCGCCCGCAACTGCAGCAGCTACGACCTTCTCAGACACAAGGTTGGCAACAATTGTCCGTTCTCAGCTTCCGTTCCTCAATTGCCGAGTATCCAGGTCGAGCAGTGTTTTTCGCTCTATGCCACATCATATGCAATCGCGTACAAAGACGACGATGGAGAAATTACCGACATAACAACGGACACTGACCTCTCCGAGGCAATACAATACTTTCACGCGGGTGGGGACGACCCACCCATGTCCTCGGCTGCATCCATCCTGTCCGGGCGCAGCTTTGGCAGCCGCAAGATAACCTGCGCGTCACCATTAGCGTCGACTACGACGGACCCAGTCTGTCCGATACTTCGTCGCTCGCAAGTCGACGAATACAAGAACCGGAACGGAAGCCAGCATCATTCTCGTTTGGCGCG
>JARKIF010000278.1:0-35513 GCA_029378245.1 Roridomyces roridus | reverse complement strand
CGTCGGAGCTTCCGCCTTTCCTTCCTCAAAGTCCCGTTGCGCCTCTGGATCGTAATCAAAAGTAAACTCCGTCCCAGCGGGTATGAACTCCTGGGCCAGAAACGCGAGAAAGGCGACGTTTTGCTGTATGGGCTGTCAGTGGACGGACTGGAATGTGGCGCAAGACGCACACTAATGTCCGTATTATACACCACTGGCTGGATGCGCAGGTTAGGTTTGCAGGAATGACTGCAAGCCAAGTCAGTCAGTCAGTCAGTGTCGACAAAAACGCACTTGATGAATCGAGTCCAGTTCCCTAAAAAGATAAGCAAAGGAACTGGTCACGAGAGAAAATACCATATCGTAGAGAGTCGACGCTAAAGAGCACGTCCTCCGTCTGGTCCGCATCGTTATAATCCAGATCAAAGCAGTAGGCGCCCGCCTCCTTCCCTAGCTTGACAGCTTCTCCACGAGGACTAGACACAATTCAGTGTTTGCGCTAAAGAGGAAATGCAAGACATACATCAATTTCCTATGAAAAGTCAGCTTGAGCTTCGCTACCAACGGGGAACATACCCTGTATACACCCCCAGCATCCGCCCCCTCTCAACATCCACAGGTGCCCTTACGCCCCATCCGCACTTCTTGGTCTTGAATACCTCGATCGGGATCTTCCTTGGTCGTTGGATGACCCGATTGGGGCACTCCGTCGAGCAGCGGCAGTACTATAACCAAGGTCAGTAAACGAAAACCTGGACGAAGGACCTGCTTACCGGGTTACACTCAACGACCACCTGACTCGGCTGGTACTTGAAATTAAAAAGTCCATCCGTGTACGCGTACTCGGTCCCCTCATCCTGGCAGTCGCACCTCTCCGCACGAACACAATCCGCCCCCTCGCACTCACAGCTCGAAAACAGCCAATTCTGTGCAAGCGGATGCCGAGAGGATCTACATCCATTGTGGTCAGGATCCCACAAAGACAGCGGAACGACTCACCGGTCGCCATCGAGGGTAGGATACCCATCAAGGACCTCGGTCAGCTCATACTCAGCCTCGAGATACTTGAATTCCCATCCATGGCCAAACAACAACGGCGGCACCTCTTCTTCGTCGATATCATTCACGAACGTGATCCCAGCAGCCCCGCCTTGATTCCTCCCAGAGCCTGCGCGACATTCGACCAGGCTGTCTCGATTCGCAGACGTCTCGGAATCAATTAGTTCGACGCAATGCACGACATATGTATTTGATAAAGGACTTACACAGACTTGGGATTCTCCATCGCCTTGCCCTTGCGTACTTTGCTCATGGGTGATGTGGCGGTCTTTGCTACACTGGAAGTATTCAACCTGCTCCCCGGTAGCTTCTTGTCATTCCACTTCCTATTGGTGTCGGCCGCCGCACATGTTTCACAAAGGTCAGGCCGTCGTCGTCGGCTGCAGGTGTCCGGCGGTGGAAGGAGTGTGCCACATTCGCATTTCGGTAGATCGTCGTCTGGAGCTTTGCGTTTCCGCCCACGCTCTCGAGGGAGGAGGGGGAAGGGGGAGGTGGCGATTCACCATCAGACTCGACTACGGTGGGCGTGGAACTCGAGAGCCGGGGGAATGGGAAGGGTACGCTGTGATGATGCAGTCGCTTGGAGGTGGAATCGCCGCGGGGGTACGAGGCGGAGTTTTTATTGTGTGGGCGCCTGCGAGGAAGCGGGTGTCGCGGAGGGGTGCTGGCCAAGAGCCGTGCGGCCTTGGCAACACCGCTGAAATTCTTCGCCGGCATCGGGGGAAGGGTTTCGTCAAAGAACTCGGGCAGGGCCTAGGTCTGTATGAACTATGAAGTGTGCCACGCTTGAATGGAGGAGGAGAAGCGGCCTTTGGTGGGTGGTTGCTTTGCGTTTCTGGGCCGTCGATTTGGGCGGGCTTCAACTCTGCCGCAGAAATCGAGACAATAGATAGAGCGGGTGATGGGGATCGGTGAGAAGCTGGGTTCGGTGGTTCCGTTCTCCTGCTGTGGGAAGCAACAGGTGCTGCCACTGAGGACCGAGGACGCGATGGGCCTGCCTCTGCATTGACGTGACGACGAGATGGAGTGACAGTAGCCCGTGTCCCCCTGAACGACTCGCCCGCCGCCGCCTCTGCTCGCGCAAACAATTCGGGGTATTGGCGTCGCTTGTCCACCATGAGCCTCTCCATGCGGCCCTGCACTTCCCTGTAGCTCTTTGCAAAAGCGTCGTGCTGTGCTGGGTATATTCCCGATAACCCTGCTTCCGCTCGCGGGTCGCAGTGTTGACAATGTCGGTGGTGCCCCAGATTTCTATATCTGATGTGTCTGGCAAAGCAGCAAGCCGCTTGCTCTCCCATTCTTCGGTAGGAAGTGTCACGTCGATTGAGTCTGTCCCTTCCCAGGTAGTATTGCCAGGCTTTCCGTCCTTGCGTTTCCACCCAGCCCAAGCGACCTACAAAGGTTTGGAACGACGCATAGATTAGAAAACGTTTCGCGATTCACCTCATACCTATTGGCAGTCAGTAGAGCCCTAGCATAGTTCTCAAATGGACGCACTTTCATTTCGCCCCCATAACCGACCTCTTCTCCTACAATTTCCATGCCCCAATCTCCGTCTTCATCTGAGCCATAGTTTGCTTTAGGTGACGGAGAGCGTTCCCAGAGTTTCCTGGCGTCGTTGCTGCTGGACCCTTTGCGTTTATTTGACATGAAAGGGGACGACGCGTCCAGGTGTGAGTCGAAGCAATCCGACGAGATAATGAAAGATCAGAGCAAGATTGAATTAGATCATGTGCATGAACGCGTTCTTCTCCTTCACGACATTCCGTCGGTGTTACTCACAGAAGGCGCCAAAACCCAAGTCTCCCATTCTGCACAGACTAGACCCAACTCGTCTACGCAGCTCGGACCACCTTGACATCTCCTCTCTGACCCAGTCTCGGCTCTTTGTTCTCCGAGAAATCCTGAGAGACGACGACTATGAGGATCGCTATACGCCCGTCGTCTTTCGTTATTTCAAGGAGAAAGGCGTGCAGCACAATTTTCCACCCCGAACTGCCGGTTTTTTCTACTACCACCGGCCACCATCTCTGCCATTTACTGCAGGCGCCATCCGGTTTCGCGTCGCTGCAGTGAATCCTACCACCTTTTCCCAAGGGAACGACCTGCTTGGCCCAGATGGTTCTCCTTGGGAAGTATCTCTTCCACGTCTTGCGCGGGTCGCGTCCGCTCATACGGCAGATGTTACTGCGAGAACGCCTGGTAACTTTGGCGCAGCTCAAACAGTGCGGCACCCTCATGCCCCACGCCAACAGCCGCCCTCCCAGAGTTTTACTCCAGCACTTCGACCAGCCCTTCCCTGTCTCCTTCACCGGCCAACACTATATTCAGATCGTGTCTGGAGGAAAGACATATCGCTCAGATATCCGCGTTTTTCACGAGCAGCGCAAAGGCTCCAATAGATACGTGTACCCTTACACTGGTCAGTACTCAAACACGCTCCATTCGCTTTCATTCTTACATCCACTTCAGGTCGCGCACTCCTCCGCTACGAGCTCTCGACGCTCCCGCAGCATCAGACAACCCCCACCGTTGTGCTCCGGATCGTCAAGATAATCGAGCCACCGCGTCCCACCATTCCAGGGTACGATGGCCACCTCCCTATTCCAATCGAGGGCGAGCTTGTACAACGCGCCGGCAGGGGCCATGTCGTCGAGCGGCATCCCTGGTGTAGAAAACTCACCTCGACGCCCCTGAGGTTGCTCTTGAAAGAGGAAGAGGACCGGAAAGGAAGCTGAGCCAGCGTGTCGCGTTTCTTTCAAGAAGCGCATGAACAGCTGGACAAGCAGCGCCGCGCCGCCCAAGCAGATGCGGTCTGCTTCAAGGGTCTGGGGTGCTGATAATTGTAACCCGGGGCCTGGATGTGCAGGCTATCCGGCGGACTCGAATGCTGGAGTCGGCTGGAAGAATGTGGAAATGCTTGGAGCGACGCCGAAACACCTTGCAGTCGGTAGCTGGTGCCGGGACTCGAGGCAGTATTAGTATTAGTATTCAGATGACCGACAAGTAATTTCAGGCCCGCCCGCACATCAGTGCCTGTGCATCAGTGCCCGCACTTGCTGCCGCGGATTGATGGCGGATCACACGACTTGTTCTTACCCGCCGCCCGCAGGCAACCAGTAGGTGCATTCCTATCTTTCTGTGCCGTCCTCACTGTTATTCACAGCTGCTCTATCATGAACACTGGTCGCTGCTCCCAGTGCGGCAGTTTTGGTGCCACTACCACCTCCGAGGATTTCAGCGTCGCGCCCCAAAGTCCGCGACACCGCTCCCTCCTGACTTCCAACGAGGTGCCTCTCGAATCTGACGCAAACTTTGTCAAATCGGTGGTGTCCACAATCGACATTCGTCTGGCCAAGCTAGACGACCAGATACAGAGACTACGAGATCTTCTGGCGCCGCTCGAAGCAGAACGCGACTCCGTTGCTCAATACCGCGCGCAGAATATGGGAATCATCTCCCCTCTCAGGCGCATGCCGACAGAAGTTCTTGGCCAAATATTCGTCTGGACGCTACCGACTCCCAACATAGCAGCACAGACATACAGCCTGGATGACAGTCCCTGGCTTTTGACGAGGGTCTGCAGCCGTTGGAGAGCCATCTCCATCGCACTTCCTTCCCTGTGGTCTCTCATCGCTATCAGTTACCACCTACCACTCATCCCATACCCCCCCGAAATGGTCAAAGCCCATCTTTCGCGGGCCAGCAAAAAACTCTTTATATTCTTCTTCGGGAGTCAAGGCGAGGAGACTGAGTCTCAGGTGGAGATCTTCAGGTTGTTATGCGAGCAGTCTCCCCGCTGGGAGAATGTCTGTCTCGGAATGTCGTCCCACATGGTCCCGCTTCTACCCGACCTTCGCGGGCGATTAGGGGCCTTGAGCGCACTGCAGCTCACTTGGACTCGGGAAGCATTCATCAATGTCGACTCCGTCGACTGTTTTGAAACCGCTCCCCTCCGCAGTGTTTCCATCTCCAACGGGCTTCGGCTTGTCCCAACGCCCTTTTCTACCGACTATCTGACCCGGTATGACCTGAATGAAACGTGGTCCACCCACGTCGACATTCTCAAAACGGCGGCACATCTCGTCGAGGCGCGCATCTCCATACGATCTTATCCTACCGACTTGGATGACTCTGTCATTCCCCTACCCCATCTCCAACGGCTCTTCATAACCCATCCCGAGCTCCTGGGTCATTTTGATGTTCCCGCATTGCAGGAGATAGCCCTGGAACTGATGGAATTCGAAAACCCGGACGTCTTCGATCCGCTCACAGCACTCATCCTCCGCTGTGCCTGTACACCCCGTAGGCTCTGCATCAAAGGATGGCCTACAACCATGATCTTTGACGTTCTACACCAACATACCTCATTCACGACGCTTGCATTCGAGCTCGATGACTCACGAGTATTCGAGCGTTGCAACGAATTCATTTCCCACCTCATCATCCCAGACCCGGTGGTGGATGAAGCGGCGATGGTGGCACCACGGATGTCGGAATTCTTGATCGCATGCATGGAGGGGGTCTCCATCGACCATGACCTCTATCTACGTATGCTCGAGTCTCGATGGAACCATGGATCTGGCACGCTGCAATCGGCGGCACTTCTCCGTGCAGGGATACCGACCCTGTTAGGCCCCGCGCCCAAGGCTCATATCCTCACTGGGATCGAAATGCTTCGTCAAGAGGGGCTCCGCCATCTTCTCTTGGCAGGTTCCGAGGCGCTCAGTGTCCTGGACCAGTGGACGTACAATGACATGGGGGTAGATGCGCCGCATCCGGCAATGGCAGAGATTTCGTGTTTGTACTTTCCGATCTCGTTTTGCATTGTACTGAATAACACAGGACCTCATTTTCTCTTTCTGTCTAAACTGCGAATATACTGCGCCGTCGGGGCTGATCCCACGTCCACCACCCAAAAGCTTTGGCACCAGTGGAATGGGAATATCTCTCCGAGCGATCCACCCGCACGTCGGTATCGGTCATCGGATATCTACTCGCAGGCATGTCGAGTTTTCTGTACTAAGACCAAATCAGAAAGATTCTTCGCTCGGGATGACACAGACATACCTCGGCGGCATCCTTCACCTACTCCGCATGGCTCTGAGTACCTTCCCACCAAAGCCGTTGGCATCGAGGGATCTTGACTCTCGAAAATCGCATGTGCGCCAGGTGTACGCCAAACGCGCCTCGTGCGCTGCGAGGACCTTGGGCAGTTGCTTCTCCTGGCGGAGTTGCTTCCGCCCGACCTCAAGACGCGTGTAAAGATCGCGACCACCAGCATCATCGCTCTTATACGACGGCAGGTTGACATGGAGAGGGTTTAATGTGCCACTGCACTTGTGCCTCGTGAAATCCACACACGGCCTCGTAGTCGTGCACCGCCCGGTCGTTTCCCGGTGGCCCCTCTCCATTGTCTCGAATGTATTATAGTACACTGGACTGGGTAGCGAATTGAGCCTGTTCTCCTGCACAACATACTATTACATTCGATTTGCGTGAATAGAAGATAAGAAACGTCCGCTAGATACCGATAAATACAATCCACCGCGATTCCCTCCCTACTCCCTGATGGTCATCTTCCT
This sequence comes from Roridomyces roridus, assembly GCA_029378245.1. Classification (NCBI taxonomy): domain Eukaryota; kingdom Fungi; phylum Basidiomycota; class Agaricomycetes; order Agaricales; family Mycenaceae; genus Roridomyces; species Roridomyces roridus. The sequence goes on along the minus strand of JARKIF010000278.1, from coordinate 28,890 downwards.
CAGCATTTCCCCCCACCCGGAGAGCGCCCCACCCATCGCCGTCGGCGGCCCCGACAGGTCAAAAGAACCAGGCATCTGCAGATCGTCGTCATCCTCATTTTGACTACCCGGTGGGAGCAGCGACTCGGGTTCTGCCACCTCCTGCCCATTCACATCTTGCGCAGTCACGCCGTCGGGCGCCGTAACCTGCACGTGCTGATTCTCACCCGGCCCGGACTGGGCACTCAAAGCAGGCGAAGGCACCTTCTCCCCGTGCCCTTGCTCGTCATCAGAATCGTCGTCGCTAATTCCCGCCCAGCCCCCGCTCGTCGCACTGCCACTCGCGCTGGACGACGCCTTCCGCAAGCCGCTGTTGAGCCGGCCCAGCGCCCGTGCGCCCGCGATGGCCTTTTTCCATCGCGCTTTGGCGTCGAAATTTTCCCGCAGGCCAGCGGAGAGGTCGTGCTCCGTGGATGGTTCGTGAGTTGTCAGCCACTGTGCAGTGAGCTGTCAGCGTAGAAGGAGGAGTGTTAAAGAAAAAGCCATACAGGATCAACGAGTGCGAGCTCGGCGGAAGGGCGCTCTGCGGGATCAACGTGCAGAAGGCGCTTGATGAAGGCTTTCGCTGGGAACGTCGTCAGGCTCCTGCCCAAACATTGAGAAGAATACACACCTTCTTCAGACACGTTCTTCCAGTACTTGGCATGGAACTCGATCTTGGCCTCCAGCGTCTCCTTCATGAGCTGCTTCGGGTCCTCGGCGCGGAAGGGGGAGTAGCCGCATAGGAGGACGTAGGTTATAATTCCCGTACACCACACATCGACCGCCTTGCCGTGGCCCTGCTTCCCGAGTACCTCGGGCGCGACGTACCCCGGGCTGCCTGCAAGGGAACGCAACTGCTCATCGGGAGCGTGCAGATGCTTTGCGCTGCAGGGACGTAAGATCGACGTGGGAGATGAAAGAGTAGCAAGTAGACATACATTCCAAAATCAGCAATCACGACGTCGCTCCCGGGATCCTTAGTGCGGTAGAGGATGTTCTCCGGCCTGGGGTCGCACGATCAAAAAGTGTTGTTGTGAGGAGAAACGAGCGAACTGACTTGAGATCGCGGTGGACAATGTCATGGTCGTGGAGGTATTTGACGCCCTTTAGTATTGACCTAAGCGCCGGTTGTGAACGAATGGAGACGGGGCATATGGGGGGCTCCTACGTCACCACGTTGACCGCGTCCTTCTCCGTAAACTTTCCCTTTTCCTGTATCCGGTAGAAGAGCTCGCCACCAGTGGCCAGTTCAAAGGAGAGGTAGTACTTTGACCGGGACTCGAACCATTCGTAGAATTTGACCTATGGAAACGGTTTGGGCGATAAGGGAGTGGAGCGGCGACGACGCACGATGTTGGGGTGGTCGAGGCCCTTGAGAACCTCCATCTCGCCCCAGACGCTCGCCTCGTTTCCCTTGACCTTCTTCTTGGGTATGATCTTAAGTGCGACCTCCTTGGTGACGCCGCTGCTTTTGGTCGGTGACGGTGACGGTGATCTGGATCGCGGCTTGCTGGAAGCTGTGGACTTGCGAGACAGCTTGGGGGCATTGTCTGTCACGTCGAGCGTCGCGCCGTGTTCTGCCAAGTCCACTTGTTCGAGAGGCACATTCCATGTCGCGTGCTGGGTGCATAGAACTTGTAAGACTGTCGGTTGGACCGCGGAAGATTTATGCTTTGCGTACCACGACCTTGCCAAAGGTACCGTTCCCGAGGACGTCATGAACCTCGTAGTGTTTTTTCTTGTAGAAACTGGGCGGTTGGGGAAGGAGTGCATCCTTGATGGAGAGATGCTTCAGCATGGTGGACCAGCGTCAGGGCGTCGTCTGAATAGACGGAGAGAGGGTTGCCAGGAAGGTAGGGACCAAGATGGAAGAAGCGGAAAGCAGAAAAGGAATACAGACACTGCCCTGAGGGCAGCGAACACTGATGTCATGCTGGATTTGGACAGCCGACTCGCTCGGATAAGGGCCCGGCATCTTCTTTGAACTCAACTTTCACCCTATGGCGGGTTCCAAGTATGCCTACGTGCGGAATTTCGAGCTGCCCGACCCGCTGTTGCAGGGAACCTTCATGGTCTTCCGTCTCGATGGTCACTCTTTCCATCGGTATGCATCCAATGGTCCCCTTGCCCGAACTTCAGTCTAGCCAGATAGCTTTTCCGACGCGCACGAGTTCAACAAGCCCAACGATCTTCGAGCTCTTCAACTCATGGATCACGCCGCTCAAGATCTCATGGAACAGTATCCCGACATAGCCCTCGCATTCGGAGAGTCTGATGAATTCAGGTCGCCCTCGTCCTTGGCTGCGTTGATTCGATGGCTAAAATTCCACCCCAGTTTTCTCATCCGAAAGTCGGCATCGTTGTACAATCGTCGAAATGCCAAGATCGTCTCAACTCTGACCTCGTTCTTCACCTCATCATATGTTTTCCGATGGACGACATATTTTCCTGACACTCCGCTCAAGTATCCACCGTCATTCGATGGAAGGATCGTTCTTTACCCCAGTGAACGCGAAATCCGGGATTATTTCTCATGGAGGCAGACGGACAGTAGGTTATCATGTTGGACCAGCCCAACAAAAAGAGTCTGACCCGCCTTCAAGCCCACATAAATAATCTATACAATACAGTCTTCTGGACACTGGTCCAGCAAGGCGGCGAAAGCACTACACAAGCTCACGCCACGCTAAAGGTTATCTCAACCATTCCGAAATACCTGAGCCAATCGTTTTGTAGGGCACAGTCTCCAAAGAAAAGAATGAAATTCTCTTCTCCCGCTTCAACATCAACTACAACACTCTGGACCCCAGATTCCGCAAAGGAAGTACAATCATCCGCGAAGAGGTTGGCTTTTTTTCTGACAGACCTTGCAATTGACGGATTTTCTCTTGCAGATTCCGGAAGATTCGCAGACAGAAACATCGACGGCTTCAGATGCAGCTCCCGCTAAGCACATGCGTTCGAGGACAAAACCCCGCACGCCAACCGTTGTGTTGCATTGCGATATCATCAAGGATGAATTTTGGGTTGCCAGGAACGATATTTTATCCAGCTGAAGAGTTGCCATTCGGGATCAAGCTCGCGAGTTCTATGTATAATAGATATAGGTACACAAATGAGATTCCGGGGTAGCTCTTTACACCATCGCCAACAACGAATCCTCCAACTCCCTATCCCTCCTCGCTTGCTCCTTCAACCTCTCCCGCTCCCGCTCCAACTCCTTCTCCTTCTCACGCACGGCCTCGTTCTCGCGTAGGAGCACATACGTCGGCGTCATATAGGGCTTGTAGTCCAGGTGCCGCTTCACATAAAAGCACATGTAGGCTTTGGAGTTGAGGCACGCCGAGAGGGTCGCATGGGTGACTCTAAGGAAAAATGAGATATAATTGGGATGGGATGAGGACGCTTACTTGTCGTCGTCGAAGCGGTACCACTAAATGACTGAGCAAAAACAGTTTAGAATGAACCAAGAAACAACGAACCTCATCCTCAAACCGCGCATAATTCGTATAATGCCCGTTGTTAATCTGCCCCTCGTGGTTGATAACAGCAAACAAATCGTATTCGTACATAGCAGCTGGGCCAGGGTATCTGCCATTCAATTCAGTATGGTTGCTCACAAAAAAGGACGATCGTACGAATTCTCCTTCTCCGAGCTCTTCATCCCGAGCGTCGTGAACGGAGCCATATTCAACACCGCTGGGAACCGTATCTGCGAGTCGATCTTACGTGCCGAGCTCTTGTCTGCTGTCTTGTGTTCGAAGCGCTGAAAAGAGTCGATAAACAAAGAAGGAGAAAAGAAGCACAGCGTACTTTGAATTGGAAACTCAACACGGGCGGGAGTTTCTTGATGCTCAGCCGTTTTGAGGCTTCCTGTAGGCAAGTCAGCAAAGTCAATGAAAACAAAGAGGACTTACTTGAGCACCCTTCCCGCATTTAGCGCAACTGTATTGCTTCGCGCCGAGCTTCTCTGGCTGTGTATATCTATCGAACAGCTCAACCAAGTCAAAAGCATCTCGGTGTCAAACTTACCGCTTCAAACACGCCGCGATGGTGTTGTCCGTTCCCTTCAGCTCAAGACTAATATCAAGCATTGGGTCCACAGTACTTGTCACATTCCTGCACCGCTCGCAGACAACGTCGCTCTGCAGCTGCCCTGCGAACGTCAAGTGGATGATACAGTTACACGAGACATTGGTGGAACCGCGGCAGTTGCTGTGGATGTGGTTCAGGGTGGAAATGAAGAATTCATGCGCGTCTTGTTGAGCGTAGCCTGCGAGCTCGGCGGATTTTCGCCAGGTGCTGACGAGGAAGTTGATTGGACCGTATGCTGTGGTTTCGTCGGAGAATATCTGCCACCATTCGTCAAGGGTAAAAACAAAAGAGCAATTCAACTCACCTCGGTGAAGAGCTTGTCCATCTCGCAACAGGTACAATCTTCCTCGACTTTGCATTGCTTGTGGTTGTGTTTGTCGCCGAGGAAGTAGTTGCGGAGGAGTGGATTGTGGACAAAGGACTGGAGGACGACGTTCATGAAACACGTCTGACCGAGGTTGAGTAGACCCCGACGGCCTGGAAAATGTCAATTGCTATGTTTTGTACTTTGGTCGACTCACCTTGACACGGAATTGCCACAGAATTATTCAAAGCCCTGGTATCTTCGGCGGTCGGATGCCAGACCTGATACGGCTCCCTGCGTTTCTTGGAGACTACGAGAGTTTTCGAGAACATTCAGTCATGGGAAAGGACGGACCTTGGAATCTAGTTTCCTCTTCCTCCACAGCAACCGTCGATTCGAGATATATCTCGTCCACCTTGCTGTGGTATACAAAATCTTGACATTCGGAGCAGAAGATGGACCCCGACTTGACGTCCGCACCTTCACAACGCGGTTTAAAAAACGGATAATCAGACAAAAAGTATACGCACAAAATTGGTGCCGAGATTGCTTCAAATGCGCCGACACATGCCCGCTCTTCCAGCAGCCCGCGTACGAGCAGTGGAGACAGACAAATGGCCGGTGAAGGGCTATCTCGCAAGTGCCACAGGTCGGGGCGGATATCTTGAGATGCAGATGAGGCCAGGCCATAAAGTAGTGAGAGAGACGTGCCTTTCTCCGCTTTGCCGGATTCTTCACGGCCTGACCTCGACGGACCTCCCAGGCCACCACCTCCCGGAATTTCTTGAGGGGACTTCCTGACTCATCCGCAGTAGAGATCACGGAGGCAATGTGTGGACAGGTTGAGGCGTCCATCGGCGGGTGCTCCAAGTTTACGGCGCCCTCTGCTGAGCCTCGGGCGCGTGTCGAGTTGGTGTCGAGTGCAAGAAGCGAATTGCTTCCGAGGTGATGGAATCATTCCCGTTTTGGGACCTTGTTGTCTTCTTCCGCTACGCCACAAACTTCTCTTACACGTTGCCGATAGGCTGGTACGAGTCGGTCTCTGGGCTTGCACTCTCTGTAACAGCATACCAAAGAACCAGCCAGCGGCCTGATTACTCGAATTCAGCATCGCCCGACGCCTTGGTGTTGACTTATACAAGTTACTACATACTCCGACTCAAAGTCATTCATGTCATGGGATATCAACTTGAGATTTTCCTACACCGTTCCCAGAGATAGTGGGCTAAATGTTTTTTAACCATTCCACTCTCATTGATAGTTGACACGTAGCCGGCGCGAGTCAAAGTGAATACTCCATCACTTTGAAAACTGGGGCAATTCTGGGTCAAGCCTTCCGCCAAATTGAGGTTGATTCAATTTTTTCTGCCCAAACAATGAGCTCAATGTACCGTGTAGACTCTTTATGGAAAGAAGAAAGGTGCGCCACGCGATCTCAACAAAGAATCACGCCACTTACTTGCTCAGGATCCCTCGTCTTCTCTTACAACAACAAACTGCTCCAGGACAGCGATACCCCTGCGGTGGTAGGCTCTAATCTACTCATGTAGAGCCTTCTCTCATGCCACCAGCTCGGAATGAACGATGCAGATATAATTAAATGCTCAGTGGTTCTTAAAATCGCGATTCAACATTTTACCATACGTGCGACTGCGTCAATGTTTGCAATCCAACACTGACCGATCCTTGTAGCCTCTCAATTTTTCACCGTGGATTACCGCGATGTGGCTCTCAAGTTTACGACCCTTTTCGCCGCTTATGGAGTGGGTTTGTCTCGTTTTCAAAGCAGATACCTGCTGACAAGGACGAAAGAACGCTGCAAATATGGATCCAGCTCTCCTTTACTTTACTCTGAATGGAAAACAACTCGAAGCAGAAGACTCGGTTGTCGAAACTGTGAGTTATCCCAACAGTCCATTAAAGCCTCACTCAATTGACACTTGACTTAGCTGGGCATTAACGACGATGGCTTTATCCTCGTCGCCACGCCGGTCGATGATAGCACCGCTATGCAGGGCGTCAAGCCGGTGCCCGCTGCATCATCGCCAGAGGACGAAGATATTATTAATAATTCCTCGTTACCTCCCACAGAAACGCCTGAGGCAATGCTCCTCCGTCTCCGGAACGATATGCTTAAAGGAGAGGTGCGCTGGTTGGGGTACCTCATACGAACCTGGCCACACCCTCTCGCCTCGCAAGACGATGCGGACATTGTGTGGAATTTCGCCCGTGAATTTATGCTCTGGCGTGACTCTTTGCTGCCTTTGGTTCAAAATGACAACGACAACGTACCACATGGTCTTCCACCAGAAAACAGTGGTAACTACCATTCTTCGTTTGGGAAACTCATCTCATCTAAACTCTTCAGGAAAACTCTTGGCAACGCAGCTGGATGCGATCACCACCTTGGAACAACTCCACCAACAGTGGAAAGCCGAATCACTCGATACGTGGAACGCCTATCGATCTTCCCCACCATCCCCGCGCGAACCTACCTCCTCCTCCGCACTTCATCGAGCCATCCAAAAGAATACAAGCATCCGACTGCGGAGGGAAGCGAAAACAATATCCATCCTCGGGCTGCTTATTTCAACCTGGAAAACTCAGCTCGCGGGCGGGTGGGCGCTCCTGTGCGGAGGCCTCGGGCTCAACTCAGATTCACGTGTGTTAAGAGAGTGCAGGGAGGGCATTAATCAGAGGGAAGGTATCCCGGAGATTCTGGAGCGGAGGTGGGAGAGGGTTCATGCTGTTTCTTCTTCCTCTGGTTTGTCACTTTCTTTCCTTTTCAACCTTGCTGATCACGGTGAATAAAGCAACCTCCTCGGACGTGGAGGCTGCCGGTGTGGCGGAATTTCTACGTGAAGAAGACACACAGTCTACTAGTGGAATCGGGTCGAGTCCGCAGCCCAACCGACGACAATCTGGCCGACTGAAGCAGAAACAAACAGTAGCGCCTCTCCCTCAAACCCAAACTTCCAGCCATGAGGTCGTCTTTGCTCGCCCGCTGAATATCGTTGCGTCAATGACCCGCATGAGTCGGTATGTGATTCTGCTGCAGTAGTCAAACTGTTCTCGTTAAAATCCGGAATTACAAGACGGGAGATAATCCAAAACGAATGGAACAGACTCGCTCGAGACGCAGGAGCCGCGAGAATCGAGTTCATCAATGACGTCGACGAGGAGGAGGTTCCTCCTGGAATCGGCGTGCTTTTCCCGTATCTGGAGCGCAAGTCCCTTTTGTAAGTTTGGTTTCTGCTCGATTGACCTTTCTAACGAGCATACAGCGATATCGGAATCGCCGAACCGAGCCCAATGGCCGGGTGTGAGTGCGATGGCGTGGCGGGCTGTTCGAAAGCGAGTAAATGCGGCTGCTGCACGGAGCGTAAGCATGCGTATACAGACCAGGTTCAGTTTTTCTCTCTTCACATCTTCATTGATTGAAACCTTGTTTCCAGGGCCTCTTTGCGTTCAACACCGATGAGGAGATCACGGAATGCAACACTGTCAGTTCGCCTTTCTTACAGCTAACCTGCAAGTAAACCACCTCCGCAGTACTGTTCATGTCCACCCAAATGCATAAATCGCGTCGCCCAATTCCCGCGCCCATTGCCGGTTCAAATATTCAAGACGGAGGAACGCGGGTGGGGTGCTCGCATCCCGGTCAACTTGGTTCGTGGGAGGGTGGTTGGGCTTTATACTGGGTACGTGGTTTCTGTCTGCAACCTTTCTACCCGATTCGCAAAATGAACTAATGTTAGGCTGTTAATGTGAGTGCATGCTCAGTCAACTCCAACTGAAATGTCTTGATGATTTCTCCAGTCGACGCGAGGATGCAGACAAGCTGTCAGGCAGGAGGGCATCATATTGCTTTGACCTTGACGTGAACGAGGCGCCGGACGAAGACCCGCCGGAAAATGCGTATAGTGTCGATGCGTATGGGTGTGGTGCGTCGAACCTTGTTCAACGCAATTATTATACTGACCCTGCCCAGGAAACTGGACACGTTTTATCAAGTAAGTGATTCCACTGGTGTCCGAGTCGTTTTCGACCAATCCAACCAGCCACTCCTGTGTCCCAAACCTCAAGATTATTTCAGTCGTTTACGACACCATGCCTCAAGTAGGTTATGTTCTTGATCCTCTAGGTCTATGCTCCCTTACCCGAGTACGCAGGACAATATGCCTTACATTGCGCTCGTAGCGACCAAAACGATCCCTGCATACACCGAACTGACATTCGATTATAATCCCTCACATCAGATCGAATTTGAGGCGAAGAGGTACAAGGAAAAGTCGAAATCGATCATGAAGCAGAGCAAGACGCGTACAAGGTGCTTGTGTGGGGCAGCTCAGTGTCGGAAGTGGCTTTCTGTGGTTGCATGAGTATGAATGTTTGAGTACCCTGTTTGTGTAAACCGCATATATTTATCGGTCGTGATTGTCCTGTGAGTGAGAGAGTTGAACACAATCATTTGCGTAGGTCAAAGACCAAGAACAATTGAGGTCACAGGTCCCACGCGGGGTACTTATGAAATTAGGGGAGGTCAAAGTTCTGTTTTGGGTCGATTCTGATAACCGATTCTCGGGTCGATTCACAAGTCAATTCGAGTCGATTCTCGGTCGATTCTGACCCGATTCTGCTCTAGTTTCGACTCCGGAGTCGAAACCTCGATTCTGAGTCGATTCACGACAAAAATCGATTCTGAGTCGATTCTTGGTCGAGAATCGAGTCCCAGAATCGAGTCCCAGAATCGAGCCCGGAGAGAACTTTGACCTCCCCTAATCAAAATGTTCCATCCACGATTTGTCCACGATTCAGGCAAGGAGACGAAAGAGGTGGTCAAGAGAGGTACTTCGTGATGTCCATCAACTCCGCGTGCCTTTGCCGATGCATTCCGCTGCTGTAAAGTAACAGCCGTGATCGGCGATCACTACATACTTTGTTGGATTTCTGAGGAACTCGGTTCAACAGTTTGGAGAGTGGAGTAAGGTTACATGTGGTACAAGGAATACAAAGACTACACAGAAAGCTCACTGCCGCACCATCCTCATATACACAGAGGTAGCAACAACGCCCAGCCCTATCCCAACCAGGAGATTCATTCCTCCCAGAACCACCCCATCCATCGAGCGATTCCGAATCTTCTCATTATCCGGCTTGAACCCCGCTGCGTCCTGCGCCGGGAATTTTCCCTTCGTAGAGGGCGCAAAGGTGAGACCGGTGAGACCATCGAGGCTCTGGGCGTTCTTCGTGGTCCAATAACGCCGGAGGCCGTCTACGAAGCCGTCTTCGCCTCGAGTCTTGACGTCCTCGTTGTCATTGATTTCTTTTTTCGCAGCCCACGTCAACAATCGGGTGCGGTGAGACTTGAAGTCGAAGAACGGGACAGCGTAGCCGCATGACTGGGAGTTGTACGGCAGGTGAGATATAAATGTTACCCGTCGCTGAGGAGTGGACTTACCGTGCTGACTTTATGCACGTCGATAAGGATGACGGATCTAGACCCTGGTTTACGCGACTCTGCCGGGACGTATGCCTCGTACTCGGGGGTGCCGAATTCGTAGACGGTGCCGCGGCCGTAAAGTCGTGCAATGCGTGGCGGGCCTTCAAAAGCGTTGAAAAGGACCGTGATACGACCGTTTTCGCGCAGATGGGAGATAGTTTCGACGCCTGTAGCATGAGTGGGTGTTGGATCGTGAAAACGACGCACTCACCACTGCCCGTGAGGTCTTCGTACCAGACCTGGCGCGGATTCACAATGTGGAACATCCCTGTCCTCATCTCAGATGTCACTGGAGAGCACCTCGCAGTGTAGATACCCACCTTCGCCGCCCTTGGGAGAGACATTAATGTGGCCGCTGCCGCCGAGTGGAGCTGTGGCGATCCAGAAGACTTGCTGCTCGTTTATCCATCGACCCAGGCTGGGCGAGATTTCGTCGAAGAATTGGACCATGATGATGACGGTGAGCAAATGGTGAGGGAGAAGCGAGAGCTGAAGCGAGGCTTGGCGTGTTGACTCACGGTCAAGGACAAACAAGTTCGCGGTCAGGTGCCATCAGTCGGTCTGAGCCGTCCGAACGATTTTCGGAGTTTTCGGCTTTCGCTCTCTATGTATGTTGAATGTCTGAACAATCTCTCCCTCCACACGCGTTTTCCCGCCCTACCTCCAATCACATGACCGTCCACTTTCCAGAATTCCAAGAATCAAGCGACTACGATGCCAATTAGGCTCGGCCCCGAGGGCGGCGTTTGCAATTAGGGATAAATTAGAATGCCAGCATAAATTTTGCTCGCCACGCGACACTGGACAGACGGTGGCAATTTTTCCATTACTCTGCCGCCGCGGCTTCTGGTGAAAATAAATTTCGATTCAGAAATCAGAATTGAGGACTTTCGGGTTGCAGAAATCAAGTCCAACGAGAAGAGCAGCTGTGCATGTAACAACAGAACGCGCTTGAAAAATTGAACGAAGAAGATGCGGGAAAAGCCATCCCTAAAGAGTCGGACGCTGAGCAGAAAGCGGCTCCACAATTACCATCCAGCCTAGAGCGGAGTCGAATACACGTTGGCGGCGCACAGACCAAAGAGAACTACAAACCAAGACCGTTGCGTATCGAGTACGTGATTCAACACCGACCGGCGAATTGGCACAGAAATTAGATTAACTATAGGCTGAAAGAACTCCAAGTTGGCATGCTGGGTTGGCAAGTCCTTGTTCTCGAGCTGGAGGCAGAATGTACAGAGAAGTCGACGAGGCTAAAACCTAGATTTTATTTTACTTGCCGGATTCAAGGGGACGCCACGGGGTAGATGACGTGCAAGGAGGCCCTGTTTAGTCGAGGGGATGGCTATAGCTCTTGAATTATCACAGTGGGTATTAGATAGCGTAGAAGCCGAGTCCAGCCTGAAGGGCAGCTAGAGGTTATTGGAAGTTAGCACGACATCAGGCTGCGAGCTGTGGCTAAGAATTAGTACTTACTGGTCATGACCTGAGGAAGATTAGTGCATGGACTAGATCAGAGGGCCTGAGCGCCGGTGAACGAATCGTTGTCAACGATTGTCGTAGTGTCGAGTGATGAACTGAACAAGCAGGACAATCGAAACATGTTGAGAACTGAACGAGCTGAAAGAGAATGAGGCATTCGGCAACTGGGATTCCTACCAGGCACAGAACGAGTTATCGGTGGGCTGAGTGTTCAGTCAATTAGACTGCGAGACGTCAATCTGCAGTCTCCTGCGCCGCAGATAGCGGAAACAGCCTTAAGCAGGCATAGCACTCGTAGCAATGAATTGGAGGTTTGATATTGTAAGTAAGCTCCAGACTGGGGTTTACAACGTTCATTTCGAGGATTCGAGTCGGGGAGGTGGCGGGAAATTTACGTAAAGAGGACGGGACTGGAAATTTTCTGGACGCTGTTCATTTGAAAGATCCACGTACGGCAGACGGCGACCCAGCTCAACGCCGGGGGCCTGCCGCGAGCGAGACGAGCATAAAAGAGCTGGCGAGGTTAAAAGATTGAGTGTCCGCGGAGCAGTTGGAAAGGCGATTAGAAGGCGCGAAGACTGACACAAGGTTGAAAGAAGCATCTGTTAAAGGCACAAGAAGGCTTCTATCCTCGGTTCGCTCACGGCCAATAAATTACCAACTGAGTCCCCGGACTCCAAGTCAATTTTCTGTCCGCGGAATCAATTATTTTATTATTTAGTCGTTTGCAGAAACCCCGATTGGGACACCCACCTCGTCCCCACCCATCATCATGTATTCCGACTCGCTCTATCCCTACCGCGTCCCCAGCTACGACGCCCTCGACCTCAGGCTGCCTCCTCTCAATCTCGACGACTTTCCAGACACCCTCCCACCCCCGCCAGTACCACGCATTTCAGGAAACCTCGATCCGACAACGGGCATCTTCTACCACATGCCAGAGAATCCACGGATTAGGACCACGCAGGCGTGCGACAGCTGCCGGTCGAGAAAGGCCAAGGTCGGCTCGAGCTCATTTCGCTTTCCGTCTACGCTCTAAAACATCAACGTAGTGTTCGGGAGACCATCCATCCTGCGCACGTTGCGTTGCCCGAGGGCTGCTCTGCGAGTACTCAAAAGATATCAAGCCCCGGGCACCCAATCGGGGTTTTGGCAGGCCCAGAGGCCGACCACCTGGTCGTCAGACAGGCGATTCCCCTTCCCAAAGGCCCTCGCACGAAAGGGCGGCCAAAAAACGGCGCCGAAATAGCACTTTTGGCGAGCCACTTTCTTCTTGCGTCCCTCTTCCCCTCGTTTTCCCCAGCCCACCTCACCAACTCTGCCAAACGCTTCTCGCTCCCCACCCCGCTTGACCTGGACGACATGAATCTCATCTCAATGAATGCGAGCGACGGAAGCTACGACGCGTACGACAAGTCCGACCCCAGATCGCGCCGCAGCAGCTACAACAGCTTTGACGGCGGGCATGAGGACTTTGATTCGCATAGGCAGTTCTTCGACGACGCTGGGAAACCGCTTCCTCTGGAATCAGGCTACGCTCTGCAGGGCGGCGGTATGCATAACGTCGACCCAGCGCTGATGCACATCGACCTGGCATTGCGTCCGCAGTCGTTTGGTGTGCCTTCAGCCCACCCTACGGCTCCGCTTGGGTTCGGTATGGAGTTGCTGCTTGCTCAGCAGCAACAAAGCCTTGGACCAAGGGATTACTTCCGTCCAGGTAGCGGAAGTAGCTCGAGTACGAGCGGGTCGAGCGACAATTCAAGTGTAGGGTGTGTCATATCTCCCCTTGTGCCGCCTGGATATTCATGACTATAGTCCGGACAGCGCAATCGAGGGCGGCTTCCCTCTCTTTCACCAGGGGCACCACGCGCCGCACTCCGTATCGCCCCAGTCCCCGCATCGACAATATCGTCCCCAAACGCATTTTGAGCCGTCCTCGACGTTCTTTGACTCTGGCCCGAGCTCCAACCACTCGGCATTCGACATGCAAGGCCTGCAAGGTGTCTCGAACGAGCTGCAGGCTGGGCAGTATGGCTACGTCGACTCCCGCGATACCGCCCTCTTCTCGCAGTACCAGCAGCAGGTGACGTCGCACGTATCCTTCACGCCCACCGTCCCCAACCTGGCGTACCCGACCTGGGGGACCAAAGCACACGACTACACGCTGAAGCCGTTGCCCTCAGTAGACACCATCGGGTGGGTCGAGCCACCGAGCATGCCCTTGCCTAGGCCTGTGCCTATGCGGCATATGCCAGAGGTTGTGATGCCTGTACCGAGCAGGGCGCTGATGCAACGGGGCGTGAGTGGGTTAAGTGTGGTGATTCCCGAGTCATCCGAAAGGCTGGAGGTGGAGGAACCAACGTCGGAGGGATCGTCGTCGTCGAGTAAGGACGAGAGCGTACCTTCGAGTGCGGCGAGCCCGAGTACGAGCGCAAGCAGTGCGGCGTCTTCTCCGCTCAGTTCGGTGCCTGAGGATATTGATGTGCCGGGGGAGGAGACCAGCGCGGGGAGGCAGACGAAGGCAGATAAGGGAGTCACGCCACCGCCTATTGGAAGGGCCTCGTCGAGTGGACAAGTCGAGTCTGGTGTTTCTCCACGAGGGACCGGGAGCAGCAGAGGCGGTCGGAAGAGGGGGAGAACCGTGAGCAGCGCCGGGGACGTTTGAGTTGGCTCTTCCAGCTCATCCTTGGACCTATCTTGCATCAGCTACTCTCGTGGCGCGTCTCCGCTTGACGCACCTCATATCTTTCTGCCTCCGTCTCCTGCCTCCCTTCACCGTATCTTGTTCATCTAGTTTGCCGCAAGGGCACCCCACTCTTGTATAACATTCGACCTATTAGTAGCAGACGGACCCGCAGATAGCTCAGACCCCGAGATGAGGAGTGCGAAGCAAAATGTATGATATTGGTTTCTTCTGCATTCGAGCATTCGTTGAGACATGGTGAGGGAGAAAGATACATGTGCGGATCAATTTGATGTACAGTGGGTTGGTTGTTCTCGACGACTACTACGCGACTCCCTTCAACACAAAACTCAAGTCCTCGCGCGCCCTTATCTCTGCTACCATGTCCTGGAAGAATGGGTTCCCGGCCTCCGCCAACTTTTCGAAAGCACAGAAATTCTTGCACAACCACTCCCCGTCCTTTCCAGCTACAGGGGCCATGAAACCCTGCTCGTACACCGCCGCCAGCCCGCCGTGCACGAAGACAGCGGCTAATGTGGCCTTTGGCTCGCTCTTGATTACGTCGGCGCCGACGCTGGCGATCCACGCGGCCTCGATCTGGCGGCACAGCGCTTCCCATTGGTCTTGACTGCGGTTAGACCCCGTGCGCACTTTGCCCACGACCATGTTCATCTGTCCCGTCATCTTCTTTCCGCCCATATAATGCTTCTTTTCTCCGTACTCGGTGAAGCGGACATGCACCAAGCCGGAGGTCACGGTGAATGTGGATGTGTGGAGGTCTGTGATCCGGCGGGCGAGGTCGTCGCACTGCACATCGGTGAGGGGGGTAGCTGTGGAAGACGTCGTAGATGGGCATTGTGGCCGGAACAAAGGTCTCTCTTGTCCTCTTATAGGAGTGCTTTTTGGCTCTGATCTGACATTTCTCCGAAAGAGTCCGGGACCCCACACCTCGATCGAGGTTTTCTCGCTCTGTGTATCCAATATAGGCTTCGGTCTTTCTGTGCCCGCAGCCTCTGGGGACAATGTTGACCCAGCGTCGAATTCACGATCTTCCCTCGGGCTTTGTCACAATCGCCGAATCCTTTTGTTTATTTCAAAATGGTAATCACTCTCAAGCAGATCTACGTTCTGATTTAAATATTAGTTACAGGACAGCCAACACTCACAGTTCCGCTCTGAGCGCCGCAAAGTAGGCGATAGAGTAGCTCGAGTCGACAAACTCGTTCAACTTGACAATCTTATCGCCTTCGAAATGGAACGTGACCATATATTCGTTTTTGTATTGCTTTCCCGACTTGGACATGCCAACGGACCGTCAGCTGAGCGGCGCGTCAGATTTAAACCGTAATGACAAGACAAACAAACGAACATGGAATACGACGGAGCTTGCGCCGTGGATCACATCCAAGGGCGGACCATACTAAGAGCTACAGTTCGCTACTAGCAACACTGACAGTAAGGCATGTGAGCTCACCGTCACTTTCTCGAACAATTGGCTAGAGTTGTACTTGACCACCTCAAGCCACTCGTCCTTCCCCCCGCTCCACCTTGCCGTCCGCCGCGTGGATCGTACTGGGCAAGTATCTGTGCTTAAAGTCGGGCGCGAGGAACTCGGCTAGTGCTGTGTAATCCAGGACGTTCAGATGGTCTAGAACTGCATGAGCCACTTGGAGCTGCTTGGGGTCGGGGGACGACATGGATGTCAGAGGGAGGATTGTTCGCCGAGTCCATTGTAACAAAGCCACAGAGACTAATGAATGGATTGCATGTTCATGTGAGAGATGGCGCGACGGGTAGGCCAAAATAGAGAGACAAGTCGAACCTTGAGAATCGCTCTAACTTTATCCGCACGAAATGTAAAAGCAACTTCAATCAATTCGAGTTGAATCATAGACTAAGAGCTCGCCCTATCCAATTGGTTCAAATCGAGGCAAGAAAAAATCAAAATGCCACTCACTGCTTTTCCGCCATAAGCGCCCCGAAATACGCCTTGGAGTAGCTCGAGTCGACAAACTCATCCAGCTTGACGATCTTGTCTCCTTCAAAATGAAAGGTGATCATATACTCGTTGTCGTATTACTTCTTGCCAGACTTGGAAATGCCGTCGGATTTCAGCTGCGCACGAATAAGTTCACGAGTGAAGTCGCCATAGGGCTGAACGGACGTGGAATACGACGGCGTCAGAGCCGTGAGTGACGTTCAGAGGTGGGCCGTACTGGGTAGAGCATTCATTCAATGGCGTAAACCAGATGCAAGAGAATCGATTCTCACCGTGACTTTATCGAACACCTGCTCGTAGTTGTACCTCAACACCCCAATAAACTCGTCCTTTCCCCGATCCTCCTTCCCGTCCGGCGGGTTTATCGTCCCAGGCAGGTACTGGTGCTTGAAATGCGGGGCGAGAAGCGCGCCCAACGCATCGTAATCGAGAGCGTTGAGATGCTCCAGGAAGGTATGGGCGACTTGAAGCTGCTTAGGGTCGGGGGTCGACATCGGTTATCGTGGTCCGTGTGGGGAGTCCTGGAGATTCAGCTGACTGGACAAGACGGTGTCAGTGATGTTAATTGTGATTTGTTCCAAAGATGGGCTTCTTGACATCGGAGTGCCGAATTCATGAGAACTAAAAGTAGGTCGACCCGAGCTCAGAAGCGGGGTTTGCGATACCGTGCAGGGCTTCAACTGCGCCCACGCAGTACGACGAGAGGTAGACTATGCAACACGCCGATGAATTCAGCTAGACCATTACACAAATGTTAAAACCGTTTCAGTGCTTACCACTTGAGCCAATTCGCCGGTACTCAAGTGACCCAACGCCAAGGCGTGTGCGGTCTGCGCGCTCCACGCCTTACCACCGTCGGCATCTCCTTTGATACTGCTATGTTTCGGCACAGGCGTCTCCCCATACGTCCCAGACGCATCCCCGACGACGACGACTGAGAACCCGGCGTCGTGCCCCGAACGCGCAGTAGAGCTGACGCAATGCGCCGAAGACAAGCCCACAATAACGATTGTATTGATTCCTTTTGCGTCCAGAACCTCCTTGAGACTCGTCCCTCCCATCGGTGACGAGGAGTGCAGTGAATCCCGAGCTTTTGTTGTATTTGCGCAGGACAGACTCTCCTGGCTGGGGTGCGACGTAGTCCTGTGGCCGCACGCCCTCGGGAGGGAGATTCCTCGTTCCATAAGCCGCCGGTCTCGGTTGTGTTCACGTGGTGGACGTGGATTACGGGCAGTCCTTTGGCGCGAAAGGCAAGCGAGGAGAGCGGTGATGTTGATTCCATGTTTGGGGTCGACAATTCTTCCTTGGCGAGAGCTGCTTCGTAGATGAACGCTGAGGACATATTATCGGACAAAGACATTAGAGACTGGATGAGTCAATCCAGACCTTGCTGAACATCAATTACCAATAGAGCGGTGTGGGCAAGACCGGAGGAGAGCAAAGAAGACATGAAGGTGGAGGTTAAGTCAGTATGCCGAAATGCCGACATCAAGCCGGACGATCAGAGTTGTTTTTGCCATGTTTGGTTTCGTGCCTTGAACTTGATCCACCTCATCGACGACGCTGGCAGTTGAATTCCTTGTGGATTCCACAGGTCTCGCACGAAATTCTCCATGTTCTCTCGCCCTGGACTCACCCAGGTCTTCTAAAGATACTTGGTTCCCCGCACCGGCACTAATTTTTTAAATTCGGGCCTGGCCATCTGGAGTACGGACCGAGTATTGAATATCCAGGGCCAGTCGACGTATCGTGTCCTCATATGTATTTCAGAATCTCTCTCGTCCACAAGTTCGAGGCAGCCGTGGAAATCGACGGGGACCTGAGACCGCACGTTGTTGCCTAAAGTTGGGCGGCCAACTCGCGCCGCGCACGGTCTTAGCATCAACTTGGGTTGTTCACAAACGACGGGTACCTTGCATCGACCCAAATACGCGTGGGGGAAAAGTATACCGACCAACCAGAGGAAGGTGCGGAGCCGGGTACGGGTCAGCTGGCCTCGAATCCCGTCGAAACAGCGCTTCAAATCCATGATATCATCAGAATGCAACCGTTGCCCGTCCATTGACTCTCCCCTTGACCGTTTCAACGCCGTGGCCAACTTATGTCAACGGCCATCCCTCCCCGCGGCCTTGCAGTATAAACGACTGGAGTTCTGCAGGATTGCTCCACGGTCCCATTCGTACTACAATGTTGCCTACTCTCCTCCTCTCAGCTGCTGCTCTGTTCTTCCAGATCTCGGTGCCAGTGTGACCGTTCTCCCCCTGGAGGAGGTAGGCTTCGACGTCGCAACATGGTTCAACTGCTCATTCTCCACACTCTGTCTGTGCCGGACAGATCGTCGAGTCCGAGAACTACATCGGTCAGGCAACAAGGTCAAGGTCCAGCACGTTACTTGCCCCGGGACCACCATCGAGTCGCGCGTGCTTGGCAGGCAGGCCATCGTCGACACCTGCGGCAACACTTGCAACACCAACTGCTTCACTCCTTCGGGCGGAGGACCCAACCGCTGACTGCACGGTCATCGCCGACGCTCTGCTTTTCGACAGCCAGAACGTCGGTAAGTATTTTATCCATATGATTTCGTTCGCTCGTGCTCATGTTGCGGCAGCTGCTGATTTCGTTCTCGGCACGGGCGTAAACAACACCATCGTCATGCAATACCAAGCTGCCTCAGCTTCTTCGTCAACCAGCTGACCACGGATTTGGAATATTGCCGTGTCGACTGGGCCTCTTTGATCAGCTTTATCGCCCCCAACTGCCAGTCGACCCAAAACGCGCATGGTGGCAATTGTGTGGCCTCAGACCAGGCTTGTTCGCACAGTGAGTACTTTCGTTCAAACAGTTTCATGAGGACTTCATAGTTTCCAGGTTCAACATTCTTGATGGAAACAAAGGAAAATGGACGCTTGAATCTGCCAATTATCAGTATTACGCCGGTATACCAAAATGTCTTTGTTGTTTTCTGTCAGAAATAAAAATGTCAGTGGACTGAGAGTTGAGTCTACGAAAGGTTGTGAACCAAGGTTGAACCAAGGTAAGCCTCCGGCCCGGGCCGATCGGCTCCCTTGTTTACGACTGATAGCCGAGAGTATTTGGTAAGCTCGCTTTGCTTTCATCCACCACGTCCATCGTCCGCCATGACCGACAGACGTAGCAAAGAAGTCATAGAAAGGAAGCCGCCATCGTTCAAGCCCAACTCAAAGTCCTTCGCGCCCGCGAGGCCGAGTTCCAGCGCATCCTCGATGATATGCAGCGGTTGAAGGATTCGGTCGCGTCCGAGAGACAGGAACTCGAGGCCAGACAGAAAGAACTCGACAGCGAAACGCAACCTATCCATTGGCTCCCCGCAGAACTTCTCATCCAGATCTTCCTTCACGCAACTGCGATGGACTCCACCGACATGGAGTTGTATCATCATACACCGGTGGCCATCTCCCACGTCTCATCCAAATGGCGCAGTATTGCCCTCGGAACGTCGCAGATGTGGTCCAAGGTCTCCTGCGCCCAGGGTGTCGTATGGAACTCCCGCCCTCTCGTCGCGTTCCTTTCGCGTTCGAAACAGGCACCGTTGATGTTACGTTCATCCCTACAGCTGCTCTGACGCACCAGACGAAAATCGTCGCTCCGAAAGATTTTTTCATTCACTTAACCCCCCACATTGGACGCATTTGTTTTTACACTCCAATCGCATGGACCGGAAGCATGCAAGACCGTCGGGCTCTTCTTTGGCCCTTTCCTCCATCTAGTCCCTCTGCACTTTCCTATCTCGCCTTCCCTCCTCCCTTCCAAATGCAAGACTCCGTTTTCCGGGCGCCATGACCAAGTTGACGTCCTACGACTTGACCAACTACCACTGTTCAACATTCCCAACTTCCTTTCCACTTGACGACCCTAGCGACTCGCCTTTCCCCCGAAAAAATCCTCGTCCGAAGGGCCCAACTGTTACATGTTTCGTCTATCGCACTCTTGCAATTCCTCGGTTGCACCCCGAAATTGGAGGAGCTCGTCCTGTCGAACACAGTCCCTTTTGTGGATGCATATGTTTCCGATCAACCATCATCAATTTGGTCCTCTGCGGAGCTTGTGAGTGGTCGTATCCTTTCAGACAGACATCCATTATTCCTAGCCTTCCTCAATATCCCATCACTCGAGAGATTCGATATCAGCGTCGACGAGTTTCCTGCCCGCTCGAACATCATGTTGCTGCGCAATTACCCGAATCTGGCCCGCCGAGCCCCTTCCTCGGGAATCGCGCCATCTCGTTGAGCTCTATCCGCGACCTGAGCCTCCAATGCCTGCACGAGGATACCATCGGCTGTGTCCTTCGTAAATTCACGTTCCCCGTCCTCGAGACCCTGGAGCTCACGCATGTCGCCACGCGCGGGAAACTCCCCGTCCTCCCGCGCCTCGAATCCATGTTCCGTGACCCGCCCTCCCGCTCCTGAAGCATCTGACTTTATGTCACTTTTCAGTATCGCCGGAACTCGGCAGACTGAGGCGCTGCTCGGATACATGCCGGCGTTGGAGACGCTCACGCTTGACGCGTGCATGGCGTGGGGACGCTACTTCAAGGGCTGCAGCACGCCAGCGGGTGGACAACCGCGCATGTGTCCACGTCTCGAGGCGATCACGTTATGGCGTTGCGCAGACGTGACCGTGAGTGACCTGGTCGGTGTTGTGATCGCGAGGAATGGAGGGAGTGACCATGGGAGAGAGCCGGTGGAGCGGGAGGATCGGGATCGAGATCGAGCGCGGGGCTGTCAAGGGCGGAGACGGCGGAGACGAGCGCGGGTTCGGGTGTTGGCACAGGGCGGACAATCCGGCCTTTGAAGAAACTCCGTCGGCAGGGAGGCGAGGCCGCTGTTTTGGCGCAGAATACGTCACAAGGGCAGCTTATTGCTGCTGCTATGGCAGTCGCGAGTTGCCCCGCTACGCGTGTCAGCTATGTCCGAGTAGAGGGGTGTGCGCTCATTGAAAAAGAGGAGGTTGAAGTGCTGAAATCGCTTGGGGTTACCGATGTTTTTGGCGGGAAGACTAGGTAGAGTTTTTCTTTCTTTTGCTCGATGGGGCATATAAAACGACCCTTGTATCCCCTCGCTAATGGATTTCGTTAATACTTTGCGTGTTTTTTCTGCCTCGCGCCAGGCAGACCGCGGTAAGACTCTCTTGGTGATCTTACCAGTTGTGCGGAAGTATCCGGTGTGAAGACACCAGCAGGTACACGGTGTGTCACACGTAGTTGGAAAAAATTTAGCGTAATGATATGTCGGAATGTCTAACTAATGTTCAACCCTGAAGGACTAGGTCGACGGTGAAAATTTCGAATTCGTTGTTTTCAGGCCAGCTCCCACACAGTCCCCTGGTCGGCGTGAACACGCTGTCAGGAACAAAGTGAGGCTTCTCTGGTCTCAGAGGCACGGAACAGAACTTACGTCGGGTGCAATGACCATTTCTGCGAGTGCGTCGAGCACGCCCTATCCACGCCATCAGCTTTTTCCAGGGGGTAGATAGACGGAAACAAGAGACGAACCTTGCCGGTCCATTCTTCTAGAACGGCGACATCCTCAGGAGTGATAAAGTCCTGCGAAGTGCGGGAGGCAAACACCATTTGGGCAGCAGCTGCACGTATGATGGTCTCGTGGCCTGCGAGGGCGTTCGAGCCAGAGTCTGGAGCTTTGGCCGCCGGGGAATGCTGGGACGCCGGGGCTGCACAGGCGCTGCGGCCAGAGGTGGGGCATGGGCGTTCATAGAAGACGCCTTGCGTCCGCTCCAGCAGGCAGCCAGGTGATACAGCCAAAATCTCCATCTACATAGGCACGGATTAGTAATTACCCGCGAGAAAATGAGCGCGTGGCTATTTAATAGAAGGAATACCTCGAATGTCGCTAGGTCGTTGACCGATTCTTGTAGAAGTTCGATGAGGTTTTCGTTTTGATCGGGGAAGGAGGTCTGTCGCCCTTGAGAAGAATAGAAGCTAGATTACACATCAGGGAGGTTCAGGACTGGCGGATTAAGATCGACTTGCCTGTCAGCGGACGCATTGGTGGTGCTAGGGGAATATAGGTTTCCGTCGTCCACAGGCTTGGCGGCAGCGAGCGACTTGTGTACCTGATCAGTATCAGCAGGCTGATATGGACCTCGAAAAAGTAGAACGGGACCTGGGCTGCAACTCGGGATCTGCCCGGACCTTTCCAAAGAAACGTAAGTGGGCGCAGATGAATGGAAGAAACGGCGTGCGGTTTGCTTGATTCTATAAGGCTTCTCGGTGGATTCTTGAGGATTCACAAAGTCAAATCAAGATTGCGTTCTACGGCCACCGAAGATTTAGGGACCACGACGGAGCCACTGGTACGTCGATGAGGCTTCCACAGGAGCCTAGGCTTGAGGAATAGTATCAGCATGAGCGGTTTGTGCGAAGCTCGAAGGGGGTGGCGGCTCGTAGATTGTGCGAAGCGGATGTGGATGAAAAGACGGACCCGAACAATGAGCATGTCGCCACTGAGGCAATTCGCGAACCTCGCGAACCGAAAAAGTCGACCTGGCCGTCGAATTAGGCTGTTCCTTGAGACCAGAGGTTCAAATTACATTGGGATGGCCCATCCCGATACTGGATGACGGAGATTGGGACTCCCTTGTATCGGCCAGTGATGGTCAAAAAACCGCGTTCGGACGCGAGCTCAAAGGGCTTGGGTTGTTCATCAAAGTGCGCGGAAATCGCGCGTGCTCGAGATGGGGAGCCCACTGTTACCTGGTCGACGGAATCTGAGGTGAACAACAATGACTGGTAGATGTGGTACTTGGGCGTACGATTCTGTTTGCGACCTCGCCCGGACGGAGGCCAAGATGGTAGACCCGAAGGTCGGCCGTACGGGGAAGTCTAGGCAGTGTGGGAGACGGTACTATCGGGCGTGGAAAGCTACGCACTAGCGTCTGTCAGAGTCTGCTTCATATTCCGAGAAAAGGGTGTTACGGCACGTGATTAGGGTCTAGACTCTTTCTCTCTCTCTCACCATCGTCATACATCGTTCCAAGTAAACCCCGGACAATACATATCAACGATTCTGTGCTCCGCTCGACGATCCCGCACGAAAATCCGGACGTCCCGCTAGATATCTGGCATTGCTCTCACACGCCACTGAGATTGGACGCGGGTGTTGTGTCGCTACGCGGGTCTGGACAGAAACGACGTTGCAGCGTGTTCCAAACTGTGCTTCGGTGATTTTTCTGTGCTACTGGAGATCAACTATCTGTTTTCGGACGACTCCACCCGTAAAATTACCTCCTGTGGACACGAATTCGAGCTTGTAAAAACGCATTCAAACTCAAATACTTCTTCCTCACGCAAATCTTCGGCCTCGCTACTTTTCCTTCGAGCCAGTGAGCTCAGTTTTCTTCCTGTTCGATCCACTTGAACTCCTGGTCCTTGGGAACATTCAGACTTTCCGAGGTCCATTCCGCACCTTTCCTTTTTCGTCGTTGTCAAGCGCAGCGTTCATCTCCTCGGCCGAGGACTGTCCTTTAAATGCTCGTTTGGTCGGTGCTGTCCTGCGTTACCCGACGATATTTTTCTACAAGGAAAGTCGAGCGCTTCTACGTCGTAATTCTTGACACGCGCGCCGTATTCACGGGCTTAAGCGGTTCGGTACGAGGTACATTCCATCGTAGTGCTTCGATCTGACCAGCCATCTCTCAAGCGCAATTAAGCAGCTGGAGGTCATGTTTCCTTCGCTTTCCGCAGCAGTGGTGAAGCGCCAATTTCTGAGGCTGCGAGGCATCGCTGTGGTTCTCTCATTGATAAATATGCGCCCGTCGTTGCCAGGCTACGAAGACATCTAAAAGCTTATCTGCAGACCGATTGTTTCGCAAAACACGTTTGGCCCTCGTCCGTCACATCAAGAGCTGTACTTCGTTCGAAGCAAAACGTGCCCCTCGCCATTTTACGTCAAGAGTCAATCTAGCGAGGGCGAGGCGAGTCTGTTCGCCTCTTCTTTCGCGAGGCTCGGGGTGCGGGGATTGCGGACGGCCTCTTCGGTGGGCGATCCTTGTTCTCTGGCACCAATGGGGAAGGTCGGCTATCACAGCGACCAAAAATTTACTTCCGCTGTAAAGATGTTGGATTGGTCCTTTCGCTCAAAAGACGCAATTTGATCTAATGGGGATGGGTTCTCAAGTTCAACTCCCGTTACCCAGCATTCTCCGTTGCAGTCTCTCAGCTGTGTCCCAGTCCTTTCCCCCTAGCTTCCCGCCTCCAAAGTGTCAATGCCCGGGCCCGCACCACTCGAAATCATGATGAACAGCGGCCTACATTTTGTTCATCTGTCTGGGATTGTACTGCCTTCTAGCCGGGCGCACCACCAGCGGACGAACGACGAAACGCGGGTTCGACGAGAGCAGCAACGCCAGCCGCTCCCTGCTCGGTGAAACTGATTGACAGCGAATTCTCCACATCCTGCTTCGTTCGTGGCGCTCGTGCGTCTGACTTTAGGTTCATCATTCGAACGGGCACAAAACACCATGTTTCATCCTACGAGCTTCTCATCTTTGGGTCTGGGTCCTGCCAGTTCTTTTCTTGTCCAGACATATGTACGCGCGTGCGCACGTATTGACGGGGTGACCAAAATCATTGATGCTTCAACGGTTCTTTCTCGCACAGTTCGATTTCCCACTCTCTTACGTTTGTTTCGAGTCTTGTTTTTTCTTCTCGGTGCCGGAATCTCGATGTCTCTGAATCTCTGCTTCGATATCCGACTCCCGCCGGCGGCCGACGCTAGTTCCGGTCCTTTCTACTCAGGCTCCTCTCCTGCAAACCCCTAAAAAAACTGCGTCCGTTTTCGATCTGATGTGAGCGAACCTTGTTCGTCCTGTCTTACAATTGAGACTCAATACAATCCGCGGATCCTCGGTGGTGCACTGGTTGCTCTGTTCGACTTCTCCTATGCTCTTTTGTTTCGTTTCGTTCGAGCTCCTGCCGTTCGTGCCTCCTCCTCATCTTTTGTTCTGCCCTAATACCCTATGTCCTATTTGCGCTTCCAAATTGGCGGTAAACCACACAAGGCCATCCTCGAGGGATATGCATTTTGATCATGCATCGCGACAATGATTTTTGGGGTATACGCGTATTAGGTATCATATGTCCGATTTTTTATTGGAAAATTACCCCAGACTTGTTCAAGTTGGATACCGGGGCATTGGCTCTCGCAAATTTGTCTAGGCGCTCTCAGGCGTTTGCAAACTCCCGAAGATTCTCATCCTGGAAATGTTCAAACGGCGCACTCATACTCTGGTCCCCGACCCACCCCGCCTAATTGCTACTACACCCGAATGCCCCGACTCAGTCCCCGTACAGCCGGCATCTCAGAAAACAACAGCAACTTGCCGTGTGGAGCCAGACTCTCGTTACTTGGCTCCCACCGCCGCCCGCCGTCGACGTCCGTGAGTCGGAGTTATAAAAGCTCTCAGCTCTCCAGTTGTTCCGATGTCCGACCTGGTATCGTGCTCCGGCGCCATGCACACTCCCGTCCTCCCGTCCGCAACCGCGGGCCGGTCACTGACGGATAGCCAAACAGACAGACAGAGAGACAGCCAGGTCGGGCCTCGGGTACAGAGGACGCGGCGTTTGTTTACAGTTAGTGCGTTTTGGTTTGGCTTCGGTCTTCCCGCCCCGGCGGTGCCAGCGGCGGACAGCGAGGCGACAAGAACTTGTGATTATCTACACGATCTCCGCCGTTTACGACGTGCGTCATGTTCTTAAGCTTCCGGTGTTCAACCTTGAACTTTGCTTTTTTCAGCGCAGCAGTAGGGTAAGCTGAGAGCGTGGCTGGACTGTTGGAAGAATTCAACTTGATTTGATGTCGTGCCGGCACAACTGCAGTTCAACATGGACAGACTACTCCAACATCCGATAGAGGGGAGCGAGCGGTCATCGGAGTGGAAAAGATTGGCTCTCCCGAGTCTCCGTCGATTTTTGTTCTGCTAGTCTGATGCCTATACTGACGTCTCGGAATTCGGCGAGCTATGTAACTCGCTGATCGCAACAGCCAACTACAACCTTGGACGACGACGGACTGCAACCGTTGGGTGTTGGTCGTCGTACAGCCTTGTCTCAGCTATCCGCAGTCGTGAGCTGCTGGCGGCCAAAACGGGGGAGTCCAAGTGTGTGGTACAACATCGAGATTGCATGGATGTTTTTGAGCTGGGATTTTCCTCCAGTTGCAGACTTGCGTGGAAATCCGCGAAAAGCTGTTCTGCCAGACTGCGAAGGGGACCGGGGTTTTGCGTCCATCTGTCCTGCTTGGCTGTTCTCCGGCGACGAAACACTAAAAATTTACACTCGTTCAAGGTGGTAGATGTGAACCAACTGCGTGGCGGCGCGAAGATCCTTGCGTTGTTGTGGCGGTAGAAGTGGTGGAGAAGTGGACGTTGGGCGAAGCATGCATGCCCCACGATTAGTTGTGTATCACAGTTCACCGCGCCTCACACAGTCCCGTGGATCGACCTAGTGTGATCGCAGGTAGTAGCAATGCCGGGTCGGGATGCGCGAAGCTATGCCGGTCCCCGCAACCAACCACGCCGCCTCTGTCGCTGATTGATCCTCACGTCTCGACACCCGCCGGGACTCGAAAATAGAACCAAAAAATATTGCATGCGATTGCTGCTTCTGCGACGCTAGAAGAAGGGATTCTTTTAAATTTTTTTGAATGTGAAAAATGGCGTGCTCATGGGAAGGATGAGTTGTGGGTCCTACTGCCCCCAAGGCCTCCTCGCGGCGAGGTTCGCTGGAGTGTTTTACGTCATGTCTACCTTGCGGGTTTAGATGGGTTACGACTGGGACGGAGGTTCTGGGGACACAGCCGCGAGATCTCATCTTTGCGAAGATCTTGATGGGTTGCCATGGATTGGGGCCAGGGGCAAAGGGGTTCTTCACAAACTAGCCCGATCCGTACAAGTCACGCTTTCCCTCAAAAGGCCCGCCCGGAATTGAGGACATACACCCCACAATGGACGACGAAGACTACTCGCTCTACGCCGACGACGCCGCGCTCACTCCAGACTCTTAACCCAGATGGCACCCCAAAGCGTCCCATGAACGCCTTTATGATCTTTCGCTCGTCGCCGCCGTCCCCAGGTCTCTGCAGAGAACCATTCCATGCGCACCGGAGACATCTCCAAGATCCTCTCCCAGGAGTGGAAGGCCATGCTGCCCGTGCGACCACTCTTTTTTCTCTCCAGCGTTTGTCCCGTCTGACGCGTCCTACAGAATTGACAAGCCGTTCTACCAGACCCAGGCCAAGCAGCTCAAGGAGACGTTTCAATGCCAAGTACCCAGACTACGTTTACCGCAGACGTCCAACATACTCGCAAGCGGTCGCAAGCCGACGTCGCTGCGCGTGGCGACACTGACGAGGCCGAGAGCAGCCAGACGCGAGGAGCCGCCACAACTCCCAGACAACTCTCATCCACCGCTACTCGCACGCCTCGTCAGACTATGGCTACAGCCACGCTCGCACTGCGTCCTATCCTACCCGCCCTTCGAGAACCCTGTGGTGGCAGTACTATCCCTCTGGCTCAGCCTACGATGCCACCGCTGGTCTCAGGAAGGCACAGTCATCCCCGCCTATGACCATGCCCCCTTTCACTCTCCCCGTCTCAGCACTGGACGCCCCTCCAGCCTCCGAGTAACGGTGGCTTCTTTTCGTCCTCTCACCACTCTTCGTACGGGAACGGCGGCAGTGGAGGCAACGCCTATCCCTCTGCGCCCTCTCCACGTGAAGGACCAGCGCGGTCGTGTTCCCCACTCTCCCCGGTATTCTCCTACACCACCTCCTCGTCCCTTCCCTCGTCTGCTGGCTACTCCCACTCTGCATACAGCTCGAGTTTCCAGTTCGGCATCTTCCGCCCCCCGCATTCTCCAGCGCCTCGCCTCGTATGCGGCTTCAAGCAGTGGCGGCGGGGGCTCTGGAGGAGGAGGTGGCGGGTTTGGTATCAGCGCTGGGTTTGGGAGCGGGTACGCTGCGCCACGTGCGCTTGTCGGTGCCGGCGGGATTGGTCTTCTCGATCTCATGGACCCACCGACGAGTGATGGGCATGGCAGTAGCGCAGCACTGCGAGAGGAAGGACTACAACTCGTACTGGCGGGCAGACAAGTTGCTTTGACCGTTTCTCGCTCTTCACTCTTCGTTTCTTCCGATGATGACCTCTTTTTGGACGGGTTTCCGCTCTTGCGATGAAAAAAACCAAAACTGCTCGAAGAAGTATCTGTATCATACACACTCTACGCTACCCACCGCCTACTGTACCTTAAACCTATCCATGTACGCCATACTATTATATACCACCCTGATTGTACATTGTCCTCTCTCCAACTCTCGAATAAACGACGCGTTCCTCTGCCGCATCCCGAGTCAACCGACGTCAAGTCCGGCAATTAGCCCCGAGCCGCCGAAATTTCAAACTCTGGATCGATCTAGGAAAACAAGACGACAAGAGACAATAAGAAACATCGGTGGAAGCTAGGCTCCGTGGTGAGTGTACCTGGTTTTAGGAGGAGGAGGAGGTTGCGTATTAGTGGTTGCAATTGCTCCTGAATTCCGTATCATTCCGAGGACTTGAGCTGAGTAACCGCCACCACCGGGGCGGTCTTTTGCGAATTTGCAATTGAATAGGATCGACGTTGTGATTCAACCTCGACTTTGTCATCGCAAATCCCCCAATCACAGGCACTGCGATTTTCGATTTCGGTTCTATTATCACACGCGTATGTATGTACGCGAGCGCTATCAGATAGGGATTTTGAAATTGAACAT